>CASBWL010000090.1:32500-35000 GCA_949130495.1 Sambucus nigra
AAGTTCGAAAAATTTCCTTGCACTGGGAAAGGTCACCCAACGTCAGGCATCGCGTGAGGTTGTTTGCCTGTTTTCCAAGCATTACCTCGACGACATTGTCTTCTTTCACTGGTATCGGTGGCATCACGTGAGGTTATTCGCTTATTTTTCGACATCACCCGACCGAAATTGCCTGGTTTTATGCACGACCTGGCCGACTTTGCCTATATATTTTGGGAGTAAGCAGGACGTGCATGGGAATAGATCGACCAACTTGTTGGGTCGCTTAGGCATCACGTGGAATATGTTACCTTATCGTGTCGGGACTGTTGTGGGTGCCAACCTGCATCTTGGGTTGGGCATCCCAGGTTGGCGCCACTATTTCTTTCGATATTGGGTTGCCTTGCCATGATACCCAATCGGGTGCCAACTTGCATGGGCATTCAGGCAACATTTGGGCACATTTTCGTTGTGCGCTGAAAACGGTCGACCGACGTGCCGTGTCGGTCGGCCGACAGCATGTTTCGCTTTTGGCGACGCCTTGTATCGGGCATATCTAGGGACGTTGCCTTGTTTCTAGGCATCATTCAAATGACTTTCAGGCAACATCTGGGCACAGTTCCGTTCTGCACTGAAAACGGTCAGCCGGTGTGCCACGCCGGTCGGTCGACTTTTGGTGACCCATTCTCTATCGGACATTTCTAGGAACATTTGGCCATTGGGTACCTTGCCTAGGTGTTCCATGTTTGCTCGAATGACTTTCAGGCAACATTTGGGCACCGTTTTCATTATGCGCTGGAAACGGTCGACCGACGTGCCGTGTCGGTCGGCCGACGATCGGGCGACTTTCGGTGACCCGTAGTATCGGGCATATCTAGGGACCTCAGTTACTTGCGGACGTTGCCTTGTATGTAGTCATCATTGGAATGACTTTCAGGCAACATTTGGACAACGTTTTCGTTCTAGCCTGGAAACGGTCGACCGACGTTTTTCGTCGGTCGGCCGACGGTCGGGCAGATCTTGGCGACCCTTTTTTCGGGACTTTTTTGGGTCATCGGGGCTTAGTGGACTTGTCTTGGGGTGTTTTTATGCATCGGGCATGCGTCGGTAACGGTCATCGGTCATGCTGAAAATTTCGAACCTCTGCTGCTCTGGACTCACCCCCCCTCATATAACATCTTAACGAAATTTTCATAGTGGTAGCAGTAGACATCAACTGCAATAAGATGAGTACTCGGGTATTCCCTTTGCCAAAGTTTGAGGGCGTCCATGGGAAGTCATAATATGTTGTTGGGAAGGTCTGGGAAGCTTGCCTAGGCATTTGGAAAAACTTTGAAAAAAAATGTCGGTCGACCGACTTTTTCGTCGGTCGACCGATTTTTTCGTCGGTCGACCGACGCGCGAGGTTCCTTACCGGGTGCTGCCGGGCTGTGATCGAGGCTTCCCGTGCGCGCGAGGTTCCTTACCGGGTTCTCTCGGTATCGTGATCGAGTTTTTCGTCGGTTGACCGACGCGCGAGGTTCCTCACCTGGTTTTCCAGGTAGCGTGACCGAGTTTTCTCGGTAGCCCGAGGTTCCTCACCTGGTTTTCCCGGTAGCGTGACCGAGTTTTCTCGGTAGCCTGAGGTTCCTCTCCTGGTTTTCCCGGTAGCGTGACCGAGTTTTCTCGGTAGCGTGAGGTTCCTTCCCGGTACTGTTTTTCGTCGGTCGACCGACATCGGCTGACCGACATTGCTCTGCTATTTTTCGTCGGCCGACCGACTTTGCCCATTTTGGGCCGACATTGCCTTGGTTCTATGCATCACCCTAAATACTTGTTGGGTGGTTTGGGTATTACCTTGGCAACGTGGGTCGAGTTTTCTCGTGCACGCGAGGTTCCTTCCTCGGATGAATTTCCTTGTTGGGCGCCGGTCGACCGACTGTATCGTCGGCTGACCGACATTGCCTTGCATCGGGCGACCGACTTTGCCCATTTTTGGGCATCACCCAAATGACTTTACCTTATTTCTAGGCATCATCCGACCGACATTGCTTGTTTCTAGGCATAACTCGACCGACCTTGCCTTTTTTCTGGGCATCGTCCGACCGAAAAATTCCTTGTTTCTAGGCATCACCCGAGAGCACGAGGTTCACTCGCAGGAGCGCGCCTAGTTGTCTCGTGCGGGTGAGGTTCCTTCCTTGAATGTATTTCCTTGTTGGGCGTCGGTCGACCGACATTGCCTTGCATCGGCGGACCGACTTTGCCCATTTTTGGGTATCACCTTGTTGCTAGGCATCACCCGACCGACATTGCCTTGTTTCGAGGCATCACCTTGCCGACATTGTCTTGTTTCCAGGCATCACCAGACCGACTGTTGCCTTGTTCCCGGGCATCACCCTGTCGACATTGCCTTGCTGCTAGGTCGACCGATTTTTTCGTCGGTCGACCGACGCGCGAGGTTCCTTACAGGGTGCTGTCGGGAAGTGATCGAGGTTACTCGTCCGCGCGAGGTTCCTTACCTGGTTTTCCCGGTAGTGTGACC
>CASBWL010000090.1:45000-47372 GCA_949130495.1 Sambucus nigra
GCATTTGGAAAAACTTTGAAAAAAAAATGTCGGTCGACCGACTTTTTCGTCGGTCGACCGATTTTTTCGTCGGTCGACCGACGCGCGAGGTTCCTTACCGGGTGCTGCCGGGCTGTGATCGAGGCTTCCCGTGCGCGCGAGGTTCCTTACCGGGTTCTCTCGGTATCGTGATCGAGTTTTTCGTCGGTTGACCGACGCGCGAGGTTCCTCACCTGGTTTTCCAGGTAGCGTGACCGAGTTTTCTCGGTAGCCCGAGGTTCCTCACCTGGTTTTCCCGGTAGCGTGACCGAGTTTTCTCGGTAGCCTGAGGTTCCTCTCCTGGTTTTCCCGGTAGCGTGACCGAGTTTTCTCGGTAGCGTGAGGTTCCTTCCCGGTACTGTTTTTCGTCGGTCGACCGACATCGGCTGACCGACATTGCTCTGCTATTTTTCGTCGGCCGACCGACTTTGCCCATTTTGGGCCGACATTGCCTTGGTTCTATGCATCACCCTAAATACTTGTTGGGTGGTTTGGGTATTACCTTGGCAACGTGGGTCGAGTTTTCTCGTGCACGCGAGGTTCCTTCCTCGGATGAATTTCCTTGTTGGGCGCCGGTCGACCGACTGTATCGTCGGCTGACCGACATTGCCTTGCATCGGGCGACCGACTTTGCCCATTTTTGGGCATCACCCAAATGACTTTACCTTATTTCTAGGCATCATCCGACCGACATTGCTTGTTTCTAGGCATAACTCGACCGACCTTGCCTTTTTTCTGGGCATCGTCCGACCGAAAAATTCCTTGTTTCTAGGCATCACCCGAGAGCACGAGGTTCACTCGCAGGAGCGCGCCTAGTTGTCTCGTGCGGGTGAGGTTCCTTCCTTGAATGTATTTCCTTGTTGGGCGTCGGTCGACCGACATTGCCTTGCATCGGCGGACCGACTTTGCCCATTTTTGGGTATCACCTTGTTGCTAGGCATCACCCGACCGACATTGCCTTGTTTCGAGGCATCACCTTGCCGACATTGTCTTGTTTCCAGGCATCACCAGACCGACTGTTGCCTTGTTCCCGGGCATCACCCTGTCGACATTGCCTTGCTGCTAGGTCGACCGATTTTTTCGTCGGTCGACCGACGCGCGAGGTTCCTTACAGGGTGCTGTCGGGAAGTGATCGAGGTTACTCGTCCGCGCGAGGTTCCTTACCTGGTTTTCCCGGTAGTGTGACCGAGTTTTCTCGTGCGCATTAGGTTCTCTCCCGGTAGCATGACCGAGTTTTCTCGGTAGCGTGAGGTTCCTTCCCGGTAACTGGGCGTCGGTCGACCGACGTCGGCCGACCGACATTGCCTCGCTATTTTTCGTCGGCCGACCGACTTTGCCTTGGTTCTATGCATCACCCTAAATACTTGTTGGGTGGTTTGGGTATTACCTTGGCAACATGGGTCGAGTTTTCTCGGTAGCGTGAGGTTTCTTCCCGGTACTGGGCGTCGGTCGATCGACGTCGGCCGACCGACATTGCCTCGCTGTTTTTCGTCGGCCGACCGACTTTGCCCATTTTGGGCCAACTTTGCCTTGGTTCTATGCATCACCCTAAATACTTGTTGGGTGGTTTGGGTATTACCTTGGCAACATGGGTCGAGTTTTCTCGGTAGCGTGAGGTTCCTTCCCGGTACTGGGCGTCGGTCGACCGACCTCGGCCGACCGACATTGCCTCGCTATTTTTCGTCGTCCGACCGACTTTGCCTTGGTTCTATGCATCACCCTAAATACTTGTTGGGTGGTTTGGGTATTACCTTGGCAACATGGGTCGAGTTTTCTCGGTAGCGTGAGGTTCCTTCCCGGTACTGGGCGTCGGTCGACCGACATTGCCTCGCTATTTTTCGTCGTCCGACCGACTTTGCCTTGGTTCTATGCATCACCCTAAATACTTGTTGGGTGGTTTGGGTATTACCTTGGCAACATGGGTCGAGTTTTCTCGGTAGCGTGAGGTTCCTTCCTGGTACTGGGCGTCGGTCGATCGACGTCGGCCGACCGACATTGCCTCGCTGTTTTTCGTCGGCCGACCGACTTTGCCCATTTTGGGTCGACTTTGCCTTGGTTCTATGCATCACCCTAAATACTTGTTGGGTGGTTTGGGTATTACCTTGGCAACATGGGTCGAGTTTTCTCGGTAGCGTGAGGTTCCTTCCCGGTACTGGGCGTCGGTCGACCGACCTCGGCCGACCGACATTGCCTCGCCGTTTTTCGTCGGCCGACCGACTTTGCTCATTTTGGGCCGACTTTGCCTTGGTTCTATGCATCACCCTAAATACTTGTTGGGTGGTTTGGGTATTACCTTGGAAACATGGGTCGAGTTTTCTCGGTAGCGTGACGTTCCTTCCCGGTACTGGGCGTCG
>CASBWL010000091.1:0-268000 GCA_949130495.1 Sambucus nigra
AGATAGACCTATGAAGGCAAAACTCGGCCAGCAGAGGTGTATTAATCGAGCATAGAAAATGCTTGTATGCATCCATTATTATAGAGCCGATGGCATCCATTGCCTTCAGACCATGACCTATTAGGCTGTCACTGATCTTCAGCTGCTCCAGATGAGCTGCCAATGCATCATCAGAAGAGATTGGGATGGCTTTTTGGTGCTTCCTCGGCCTCTGATCCTCTGAGGAAGTAGTGGTGGATTTCCTCTTTTTTGTAGCATCAGCCTTAGAGGTGCTGACGTTCGGCTTAGGAGGTGAAGGAGGAGGTGCATTGAACCCAGGTTTCTTCACCAACTTGATAAGCCTTGGTGAATACATCTCCCATAGGTCGTCTGAGATACCTTCCGGGCCTTCTAAAAAAATGTATCTGAGTTAGTATATCAGAGACATTAAAAAATTAAAGGTAAAACTTTGTAAAATAAGCACTTACGAAGCTCGGCTAAAGGACTTCCCCCAGTCCAGTCTCAGAGAGATAGTAAGGGGTCATCAGATGCTCATACTTGACTAGCCAACCAAGCTCCCCCTGATCTTAAATATCTTTGACCTTTTTTAGGTCATCCTAGCTTAATCCAGGGTCGGCTTTGGCAGCTAATGACAATTTTCCCCACCTTAGAGGGATCCTCGGCTCTAGTGATGAAGAGGGGGATCAAGTACCAAATTCCCATGCCCCTGAGATGAAGAATTACCATGGTTTTCAGTTATGATTTGAGGTCTGGGTAACCAGCAGCATCTTCTTATCAGACTTCCTAGAACTGGGGTGGTTTCTGGCAGAGAATGGCACATAGCACCCTGTGAAGACCCTGATCGAAAGGTCTGAGTGATGGACTACCCTCCAGAGGATGATAGCTCCAATCATCACCCTCCAGGCATTAAGGGATAATTGGTAAGGGGCCAGGTTAATATGGGACAGGCTCTAATTGTTGGATGGATGGGGGGACGGTGTGACAATCCGAATATAATTATGATAAATCATGTTTAAATCATGATTAGCTTATGTGATATGAATAATATGTTATTAGTATATATATAATGTTATTAATTATGTTTAGTTTAATCTTACCTTCATAAATCATGAAATATCGAATTAGTTACAAATGTGAAATTTTAAAGTTTTTAGTAGGAATGTTCATGTTGGAGGCTAGTTTTGACCTTTATGAAATAACAATGAACTTGAGGTGTAAACTAGATAATTGTATATATATGAGTTAGGTTTATAACAAAACAAACGGTTCATCGAACGGACATCCGAGTGGGAAGATATTGTCTTTTTACGAACAAGGGGTAAAGTAGATATTTAGCCTTAAATGATATTTTGTTTTATATAATGCCACATGTTATATTTTGATTCGTTGGGAAGGGTGGTGGATTTGGCCGACTTCAAACCCTTAGAATTACCTCCTTATTCATATAAACTCAGCCATGAGATATTTGAAGCTTAAAGAAAGAGAGTTTTGAAGTTTAGAAAGAAAGTGTGAGGAGAAATTGAAGAAAAATTCATAGAAAAATTACGTAAAAGCCCCTAAGGTATTTCCATCCATAAATCTTGTTTATTTTTTTGTATTACTTATTTAAATGATTGAAATAATCATTTGTTTACTCAAATTCCATGTCTTGATATGTACTTATGGATATATGCAAGTTTAAGTAAACCTGAATGTGTAAACCCTTGAGATTGTTTTGTTTAGGAACCTTGTTTATTCAAACTTCCATATATTTCTCTATACTTACTGGAACAGATTGATTCCAATTGGAGATGAAACTGGACTCATATATGTATGACATATCCTAAAATCATATGAAAATACGAAGAAATAAGTCTTTGGTGAGAATTTGAAGTTCGGGTATGAAATTTCCCCTAAGCATGAAAGTATGCCCGCCATGTGTTCGATGTTTTGCTTGACATAGAAAACGAACCTTAAAAATTATGAAACTTGAATTTTGTATTGTTCAATATGTTTACTGATGTTGGGTAAAATATCAGAGAAATTGATAATGTATAAAAATTATGAAAATTCCTGAAAATTGAAAGAACGACAAAAGAGCCTATAGGGCAGATTTGTTATGTGGTAAAGAAATGGGCATATTTTGCTCTAGGAGACTTGAAATGATGTAGCGTCTTTTTTGTCGGAAACCTGATATGATAAGGATTGGATTACCAAGAATAATTAAAGAAGGTTTGGGCTGTAATTTTAATATGTTAGATATCAGAACCTGAGTCTAGATGGGACTTCATTTATAAGGAATGATTTGAATTGAATGATATGATGCTTGTGAATTGAGTTATGATTGAAGTTATTCTTCGGACTATTTATATTCTTATGATGATACTAATATTGTAAGAGTGATAGGAATGTAAGAATAGATGATTGAAAAAGTACCAGATAAAGGCAAGGGAAAATCCAGTTAAACTGCCAAGGTGAGTGTACTTATGATTTGTTTCATATATAAATATGAATATAGCTCTAAGAGAAGGATTTGTTTGAATACTTCGGTATTCTGGATTTGTTCGGATATTAAAATATCCAGGATTTGTTTAGGTCTCATGATCCAGGATTGGTTTGAATACTTCGGTATTCAGGATTTGTTTGGATATTAAAATATCCAGGATTTGTTTGGGTCTTATGATCCAGGATTGGAATTGGACAAAGATCCAATGATTTATTGGAACTAATGTTCCAGTATTTGTTATTGCCAATGGGCAGAATTATTTGGATCTTATGATCCAGAAATTGTTGATGCCAATGGGCAGGATTGTTCGGATTTTATATCCACATATTCGATATGGAATTGTTATATCATTGTAGGGAAGGAGTACCTCCCTAAGCTTAATGCTTACGGTTTATATTTTAACAATTTTAGGTTTGTATACTGTCATTTAGAATACCATATGACCGGTAACTTTGAGAGTTGCACCATTGGAAAAATTTGGGGTTTAAATATGGGGATTTTATCATTGTCACACTGAATATTTTAATATACTCACACATTGTATATATTGCGTTAGTATGGATTGAGTTGAAGATTGTGAAATTTTATCATAGTTAATCATAGTATTGTATGTCCGGTTAATTATGACTCTGATATTAATTTCATTATGGTATAATAATAATATTATGTTCATTATACACCGTGTGGAGAAAAATATTGATAAATGAAGTATATTTTCCAATGGGCTTAAGATTATGATCCAATTATTCCAATAACAAATGATTAGTATGGATATTGGGTTTGGGGAGTGACAGTTATTGGTATCAGAGT
Organism: Sambucus nigra; assembly: GCA_949130495.1. Taxonomy (NCBI): domain Eukaryota; kingdom Viridiplantae; phylum Streptophyta; class Magnoliopsida; order Dipsacales; family Adoxaceae; genus Sambucus; species Sambucus nigra. Next base: position 3,296 of record CASBWL010000091.1, read on the forward strand.
GTGGTTATTAATTCTGGATGTGTGTGACGGTTAGATGGCAGTGTTGAGTTGATTGATATTTATGAATTGTTTATGTACTAACCGATAGTTTAGTATTATAAACTGTTTATATTGGTTGTTAGAACTTTGTTGTATTACAGATAATTCCCGATGGAACTTGGAAATGGACAACCTAGAGAAGAGGGAGCAGCTTCTCGTACAGAGAATACTGAAGTCGAGCAAAGTGTTGCTGAAAGGGCTAGAGTGCAGGAGCAGCCTATAGAGATGCAAATAATGGCATAGGAAATATTGAGGATGGCAGAACAATAGGAAAGAAATATGGCGCAAATGGCAGAACAACAGGCTAGATATCTAGAATCAAAGATTGTGGCCAGGATTGAGAAAGAGGAAAGGAAAGAAATGAAAGATTCCATGCATGAGAAGTTTTTAAAGTTGAATCCTCTAGAATATTCAGGGTCAGTTGAACCTACATAAGCTGAGATGTGGGTCAGAGATCTAGAAACTATCTTTGTAGTTATGAAGGTTATAGATAACCAGAAAGTGAATCTAGCTTTGTTTAAGCTCAAAGGAGAGGCGAAATATGGGTGGGAATCCAGCAACCATTAGGTGCCCAGGATGGAAGGTACTGATGTTATTACTTGGGCTGAATTTATTAAATCTTTGTATGTTAAGTATTTCCCTAAGGTTTATAGGAGGGAGAAGCTGAGGGAGTTTATAAATTTAACCCAAGGGAACATGTCTGTGAGGGAGTATGACGCTAAATTTACTGCTTTGTCTAGATTTGCTACTAAGTATGTGCACGATGAAGAAGATAAATGTTGTAAGTTTCAAGATGGACTGATTTGTCCTATTCAAAATAGAGTGGCCACTTATGAGTTAGAAGATTATGCTTCTCTGGTAAACAATGGTAAACAAAGCTACAATAGCAGAAAGGCAAATAAACCAAGGGGTGGCGAGTAGAGAGAGTTTTAAGAAGAGTAGATTTGACGCATCTCACTCTAAGGGAGGTGAGGGTGAAAGTGTTAAGATGGAACCTTATAAATTTCAGAGAGGTAGTGGAGATAGTGGTAGAGGTCAGGGGAGATTGGGCAGAGATACCAGGGTTGGAGGATCTTTTGGTTCATCCAGAAAGTCAGGGAGAGGTGAGGCCTCAATAGGAGGTGTTACATGTTTCTTTTGTAAAGATGAAGGGCATTATAAATCTGAGTGTCCTAAGCTTAAGGGATTGGAATGCTACCATTGTCATAAAGTGGGGCATATTAAGAGAATTGTCTGCAATTGGCATAGACTCCAGTAGCACATAGTGAAGTAGCAAGCAGAATGTTATCTCCAGGCAGTGTAGTGAAAAGTGTGGGCAGAGGACAAGCTAGTAGCTCCAGGCCAGCTGGACGAGTTTTTATAATGAAAGAAGCTCAGATTACTCCAGATATGGTGACAAGTACACTTTATGCTACTGATAGAAGTTCTTATGTTCTGATTGATCCTGGTTCCACACATTCTTTTGTGTCATATGCATTTTCCATATATCTGAATAGACCATGTACTCATTTAGAGGTGGGGTTGGGTTTATCCATGCTTATGGGGGTTATGATTGTAGTTGAATATATTTTTCATGATTGTGTTTTGACTGTGGGGGTTAGAGATATAGTTATAGACTTACTTCCATTGGGTATCTATGATTTTCACATAATTTTGGGAATGGATTGGTTATCCAAATAACATGCATCCATGGATTGTTTCCGTAAGGAAGTTATTTTTAAATTACCTGGTGAGTCTGAATTTAAATTTGTGTGGGAAAGGAAAATTGTTCCTAGTTGCATTATTTTTGCTATTCAGGCAAGGAAATTATTGAGTAAGGGTTGTGAGGGTTTTATTGCATATGTTCTTGACACTGTGAAGGGGGCTTTACAATTAGTTGATGTTCCTATAGTACGAGATTTTCCAGAAGTGCTTCCTAGCGAATTGCCTGGATTACCTCCAGAGAAAGAAGTTGAATTTAGTATTGAATTAGCACCGGGAACAACCCCTATTTCTATGCCACCATATAGAATGTCACCTACTGAGTTGAAAGAACTCAAGATTCAGTTACAGGATTTACTTAATAGAGGGTTCATACAGCCTAGTGTATCTCCATGGGGTGCACCAGTTTTATTTGTGAAGAAGAAAGATGGTACCATGTGTTTGTGTATTGACTATAGGCAACTGAATAAAGCTACAATTAAGAACAAATATCCTTTACCTCGTATAAATGATTTGTTTGATCAGTTACAGGGTAGACTTGCGATCAGGTTATCATCAGTTGAGGGTGAAGGGGAGTGATATTTCTAAAACTACTTTTTGTACTCGGTATGGTGATTTTGAATTTTTGGTGATGCCTTTTGGGGTGACTAATGCTCCAGCTATATTTATGGATCTTATGAACCGGGTACTGTGTCCTTTCATTGATTCATTTGTGATAGTTTTTATTGATGATATTCTGATTTATTCACGTGATATGGTTGAACATGAAAAGCATCTCCGAACTATTTTGAATGTGTTGAAAGATAAGCAATTGTATGCTAAGTTTAGCAAATGTGAATTTTGGCTATCAAAAGTTGTATTTTTTAGGGCATGTTATTTCTGGAGATGGTATATGTGTTGATCCCAAGAAGGTGGAAGCTATTGTAAAATGGGAGAGGCCAAATAATGTCACTGAGGTGAGAAGTTTTCTGGGTTTAGCTGGGTATTATAGAAGGTTTGTTAAGGGATTTTCTTCAATTGCCTTGCCAATGACTAAATTGACTCGAAAAGATATTAAGTTTGAATGGAATTCTGATTGTGAAAATGGTTTTAAAGAATTGAAGAAGAGATTGGTAACTACACCTGTTCTTACTATTCCACACGGTGGAAATGGTTTTGTTATTTATACCGATGCTTCACATCAGGGGTTGGGTTGTGTTTTTATGCAGCATGGTAAAGTTATTGCTTATGCTTCTAGGCAGTTGCGTACACATGAATGTAATTATCCTACACATGATTTGGAACTTGCTGCTATTGTGTTTGCTTTGAAATTATGGCGTGATTATCTATATGGTGAGGTATGTGAAATTTTTACTGACCATCAAAGCCTTAAGTATTTATTTACTCAAAAGGAGTTGAATTTGAGGCAGAGGCGATGGATGTAGTTAATTAAAGACTATGATTGTACAATTCACCACCACCTATGGAAGGCAAATGTAGTTGCAGATGCTCTGAGTAGAAAGGCTTCGGGCAGGTTATCTTGTATTCAGTGTGCTAAAGCTTCCCACATCATGGAGTTGAATTTGATGGGAGTAGAATTGAAGATAGCCGATGGGGATAGGTTCTTCGCTCATGTAAGCGTGAGGCCTTTGTTAACTACCTGTATTCGTGATTTGAAAAGTTAAGATCCTTTTCTTGAGAAGAAACGACAAGATGTCCGAGATGGTAAGTCTGAAGATTTTTGTATTGCGAATGATGGCACTTTATTGTATAAGCAGCAATTATGCGTGCCTAATGTGTGTGGATTAAAAGAGGAAATTTTAGATGAGGCTCATAATTCCATTTATACTATGCATCTTGGTAGTACTAAAATGTATAGTGATTTAAAGGAGCATTATTGGTGGAATAATATGAAAAAGGAAATAGCTGATTTTGTTGCTAGGTGCCTTATATGTCAGCAAGTGAAATTGGAGCATCAGAAGCCTACTGGTCTGCTTCAGCCATTGCCAATACCGGAATGGAAATGGGATCATGTAACGATGGATTTTATAGTTGGGCTTCCTCGATCTCAGAAGGGGTCAGATTCAATTTGGGTAGTGGTGGACAGATTGACCAAGTCTGCTCATTTTCTGGCAGTCAAGACTACGTATACAGTTGATAGGTATGCTAGATTGTATGTTAATGAAATTATTCGATTACATGGAGCACCGATATCTATTGTTTCAGATAGAGACCCTACTTTTACATTCAGATTTTGGGATAGCTTGCAGTGTGCTATGGGTACTAACTTGAAGTTTAGTACGACTTTTCATCCTCAGACAGATGGGCAGTCTGAAAGGACAATACAGATTTTGGAAGATATGCTTAGAGCTTATGTGCTTGATTTCAAAGGTAATTGGGATGAATATTTGCCTTTGATAGAATTTGCATGCAACAATAATTTTCAATCTACTACTCGTATGGCTCCATCTGAAACATTGTACGGTAGACGATGTCGTACACCGATATGTTGGGGTGAAGTTGGTGAAAGGAAGATAGAGGGTCCAGAATTGATTGAAGTCACCACTGAAAAAGTGAAGATTATTCAAGATAAAATGAGAACAGCTCAAAGCAGACAAAAAAGTTATGCGGATAAATGATGAAAAGATTTAGAATTCCAGAAAGGGGATTATGTGTTTCTTCGGATATCGCCATGGAAAGGATTTATGAGGTTTGGAAAGAAAGGGAAATTAAGTCCACGCTACATTGGACCTTATGAAATTCTTGAAAAAGTCGGGATGGTTGCCTACAACTTAGTGTTACCACCAGAGTTAGCTCGGTTACATGATTTTTTTCATTATTCTATGTTAAGAAAGTATGTATCATATCCTTCACATGTATTAGTGGAACAACCTATTGCGTTGGAAGAAGATTTGAGCTATGTGGAAGAACCACTTGCATTCATCGATAGGAAAGAACAAATATTGAGATCAAAAGTGATCCCACTTGTGAAGTTTATGTGGAGAAGGAATTCTAGGGAAGAAGCTACATGGAAGAGTGAGTATATCATGAAGATGCGTTATCCATATTTGTTTAATTCAGACAACCAAGGTATGTCAATTTCGGGGACGAAATTTCGTAACGGGGGAGAATTGTGACAACCCAAAAATAATTATGATAAATCTTGTTTAAATCATGATTAGCTTATGTGATATGAATAATATGTTATTAGTATATATATAATGTAAGTAATTATGTTTATTTTAATCTTACCTTCATAAAACATGAAGTATCGAATTAGTTACAAATGTGAAATTTTAAAGTTTTTAGTAGGAATGTTCCTGTTGGAGGCTAGTTTTGACCTTTATGAAATAACAATGAACTTGAGGTGTAAATTAGATATTTGTATATATATGAGTTAGGTTTATAACAAAACAAACGGTTCATCGAACGGACATCCGAGTGGGAAGATATTGTCTTTTTACGAACAAGGGGTAAAGTAGTCATTTAGCCTTAAATGATATTTTGTTTTATATAATGCCATATGTTATATTTTGATTTGTTGGGAAGGGTGGTGGATTTGGCCGACTTCAAACCCTTATAATTACCTCCTTATTCATATAAACTCAACCATGAGATATTTGAAGCTTAAAGAAAGAGAGTTTTGAAGTTTAGGAAGAAAGTGTGAGGAGAAATTGAAGAAAATTCATAGAAAAATTACGTAAAAGCCCCTAAGGTATTTCCATCAATAAATATTTTTTATTTTTTTTGTATTACTTATTTAAATGATTGAAATAATCATTTTTTTACTGAAATTCCATGTCTTGATATGTACTTATAGATAGATGCAAGTTTAAGTAAACTTGAATGTGTAAACCCTTGAGATTGTTTTGTTTAGGAACCTTGTTTATTCAAACTTCCATATATTTCTCTATCTTACTGGAATTGATTGATTCCTATTGGATATTAACCTGGACTCATATATGTATGACATATCCTAAAATCATATGAAAATACCAAGAAATGAGTCTTTGGTGAGAATTTGAAGTTCGGGCATGAAATCTGCCCTAAGCATGAAAGTATGCCCGCCATGTGTTCGATGTTTTGCTTGACATAGAAAACGAACCTTAAAAATTATGAAACTTTAATTTTGTATTGTTCAATATGTTTACTGATGTTGGGTAAAATATCATAGAAATTTATGATGTATAAAAATTATGAAAATTCCTAGAAATTGAATGGATGATAAATGAGCCAATAGGGCAGATTTGTTATGTGGTAAAGAAATGGGCATATCTTGCTCTAAGAGACTTGAAATGATGTACCATCTTTTTTGTTGGAAACCTGATATGATAAGGATTGGATTTCCAAGAATAATTAAAGAAGTTTTGGGCTGTAATTTGAATATGTTAGATATCAGAACCTGAGTCTAGAGGGACTTCATTTATAAGGAATGATTTGAATTGAACGATATGATGCTTATGAATTGAGTTATGATTGAAGTTATTCTTCTCACTATTAATATTCTTATGATGATACTAATATTGTAAGAATGATAGGAAGGGAAGAATAGATGATTGAACAAGTACCAAATTAAGGCAAGGGAAAATCCAGTTAAACTGCCAAGGTGAGTGTACTTATGATTTGTTTCATATAAATATGAATATAGCTCTAAGAGAAGGATTTGTTTGAATACTTCGATATTCAGGATTTGTTTGGGTATTAAAATATCCAGGATTTGTTTGGGTCTCATGATCCAGGATTGGTTTGAATACTTCGGTATTCAGAATTTGTTTGGATATTAAAATATCCAGGATTTGTTTGGGTCTTATAATGCAGGATTGAAATTGGACAAAGATTCAATGATTTGTTGGAACTAATGTTCCAGGATTTGTTATTGCCAATGGGTAGAATTATTTGGATCTTATGATCCAGGAATTGTTATTGCCATTGGGCAGGATTGTTCGGATTTTATATCCACATATTCGATATAGAATTGTTATTTCATTGTAGGGAAGGAGTACCTCACTAAGCTTAATGCTTACGATTTATATTTTAACAATTTCAGGTTTGTATGCTGCCAGCTGGAATACCACCGTTGGAAAGAGCTGGGATTTAAATATGTGGATTTTATCATTGTCACTCTAAAGATTTTAATATACTCACACATTGTATATATTGCGTTAGTATGGATTGAGTTGATGATTGTGAAATTTTATCATAGTTAATCATAGTATTGTATGTCCGGTTAATTTTTACTCTGATATTGATTTGATTATGGTATAATAATAATATTATGTTCATTATACACTGTGTGTAGAAAAATATTGATAAATGAAGTATATTTTCCAATGGGCTCAAGACTATGATCCAATTATTCCAATAACAAATGATTAGTATGGATATTGGGTTTGGGGTGTGACAGACGGAATCCTAGCTTAAACATCTACTCATATACCCAGATTTCCCCATCTCGGTCACCAAAGGCCCTCTCATCCCTCAGAGGTTTCTTAAGTTTGATAGAAGGACCTATGGAATAAAGTTGCCTAAAGTCTAAGAGGTCGTATTCATTAACAGTACTCTCTATCGCGGCTGCCTTCGAGGTGTCAATGTCACTCTCATGACCATCATCCTTATCCCTGGCAAAGTCGGCCTAGGAAGGCGTAGGATCACCATCAGGGAACCGTTGAGAGAACTGGGCCCCTGTGGCAACCGACAGGGGAATAGCATCAATGGGTGGGGGCATATAGGGATGGCAATTTTCCTCGAAAATTTGGGTCCCTGTGGATACCCGCGAAAAAATACCTGAAAAATTCCGAAAATTAGGGGATCGGGGCGGGTTTGGGGAGTAAAAAAAATCCCCCAAAATTTTTAGGTCGGTTTCGGGTATACCTTCGGGTCACCACGGAGATACCCGATTTATTAATATATAATATAATCCATAGATTTATATTATAATAAGTATATAAGTATATAAGGGTCTTAAGTTACAAGCCCTAGCCCTAGTAAAACTTAGAAGCGCCTACCTTCTCTCACTTATCCTCCTCACTCATTTTCCCTCATCGTCATGCCGCTCCAACATCATAGAACTCACGACTCATCTCAGCTCCGCTCCACGAACTCACGACTCAGACTCATCACGTAAGGTATTGTATTTACATAAGTATGGCTTTTATGTTGGTTGTTATTAAGAAATAAAAGCTTGATTTTGTATAAATCTTCTTTTCTACATTTCTTTCAGACTCAGACTCATCACGTAAGGATTTTTTATGTATTGGAGTATAAATCTTCTTTTCTCTTAATTCTTTTAGAATTAAGAAATAGAAGCTTGATTTTGGGAAAAGAGATAGAGTAAGTTATGTATTGGAGTATAACTTCTGCTGAAATGATGATGGAAGCCTACATGTACATTCCCTTCTATTTAGATTGATGGCAAGCCACGCTGGATGTTAAAATTTGGACTATAATTCCAAGATCTGAAAAATCTTATTCTTAAATCCACAACTCTAAGATTATTTAAACATGACATGGATAAGAAATTTGGACTATAGGCCCAAGATCTGAAAAATCTTATACTTAAAAAAAAACTAAAAAATCTTGTTCTTAAAAAATCTAAGAAAAATCTTATTCTTAAAAAATCTGGAAAAAAATGGGTTCCCCGCGGGGAACTCGATACCCGTTTTAAACAGGGGCGTGGATCCCTGAACCCGTTAAATGGGGAACGGGGCGGGGATGGGGAATGATATTTCTAATGGAGACGGGGATGGGGAATTAAAACCCGACCCCGAACCGACCCGTTGCCATCCCTAGGGGCATAGCCAAGCTCGACCCCATAACTTTAACATCGGAAGAAGTTATTGAAGTGCTAGCACCGTGCGACGAGGCACGACTTTGGACCTTGACCTGATGAGGGACCTGGTCTTGCCTAATAGAGAAGTCCATGGCCTCTTGGAATGAATCTACAAACATAGGGTCTAAGGTTGATGACTCAGACTCAAACACTGGAAAAGGGTCAATTGGATCCTCGACTGGCTCAGTAGGCTCTACTGGCTCGAGATAAATCACCTTCAGAGGTGGAGGGAATATAGGTCTGAGGGGGAAGGCCTAATCCCTACGGGCTTCCTCTTGGGCTAGTTCTATCTGCCTAATTTTTGTAAAGGTCATCTCTCTAAGAGAGGGTAAATCCTCTAGAAGTTGATAATGATGTCTGAGCATAGAAGACCGACCCTATACTTGAGACTCTAAAACATAAATAAATAACTAGGCACAAGATAAACTAAGGATCAAAACTTTATTTTTGTCAAGTTCACACCTAGAATAGCCAAAAATAAGTCCACCAAAAAACTCAAAGAGCTATCGAAAAACTCAAGCTGTCACCGAAAAACTCAAGCTATCATCGAAAAAGGCAACAAATGGAAAAAAAGGATGAATATGATGAAATAGGGGGAAGACGATACCTGTCTGAGTGTGAAATGAAGGAGAGGAATACCAGAAATGAGGAAACCCCAAAACACAGTAGGAACTCTTGAAGAGAGAGAGAAATTATTGAGGAAAGTACAGGCGGGAAAGATGGAAAGAAATGCGGAAGAAAGAGAAGGAAAAGGGGTTTAAAACCTAAAACTGATTGCATGCATACCAAGGCCCATCATTGCCTTGGGAGCCCAAAATCCCATCATCATCATTGCACTTGCCAAGCATGCAACCTACTTCAGAAGTTGACACTTGTCAAAGAAATGTTGGTAGATAAGGAAAATACAGCCTTGGACATGTATACCCCTTAGTCACCTACTCATATAGGTAACTGTATACACCCCATTCTATTACCCCCTGACTCTCCTTAGGTCCCTAGTACCTCCCTTCATAACTGTAAACCCAGGTCACGTCCCGAGTACTAACCTGAAAGCCATCGGGCACTCCCCGGCTCAGCTTGACCCAAAAGTCAAACTTTTTATCTCAAACAAGACTGAATGAATCTTCGAAAGTGCACTGAATACCCTTTCCAATGATCTGTACCGTGCATAATTCCGACTTACCATAAGGACGAACGGTCCTTTTGCGTTCGAAACCTGACCTAGAGGCCACCGGGCGCTCCTGGGCCCTGTTTGACCTATGTCAACTCTTTAGCTTGACCGAGGTTGAATGAATCTTCAAAGGTCCCTAAATACCCTTTCTAACGGTCCGCCCCGTGCATGATTCCGACTTTCCATACAGACGAAAGATCCGTTTGACTCCGAGAGGCCACCGAGCGCTTCTCGAGACCAGTTGACCAAAGTCAACTCTCCAAACCGGGTCAAACTCTTTGTAATGTCGAATTACATCTCCTAACCTTTCCAGCGGTATTCCCCATACGCGATTCGGATTTACCATGCGGATGAACGATTCATTTGCGTCCGAATGATTCCCCGTCTAATGGACCGACAAACGCTTCTGAGCCATATTTAACCCACAGTCAACTCCTGAACCCGGGAGCGGTCCAAAGGACTTTCGAAGGTCTCTGAATTACCTTTCTAATGGTATGCCCTGTGTGCTATTCTCACTAACGGTTTGCCCTCGGTGGCCGATTTTCTAAAAAATCCTGAAACACACTACCAAACGGCAGGTTCCAGAACCTGCCTATCGGCACCTGCCTGCCGATAGGCAAGAAGGTCTCTATGCCGATCGTCACTCACCTGGGACTATAAAAGGAGGCCTTCACCTCATTTGTAAGGGAGCCCAGATCTGATAAAAAATCCCTCTCAACGAATACTAGAAACCTCTCTCGAAGGCAGCGTGATTTCAACTTCAAAATCCCCTTTTCACTTCCACTTTTCATCAAACTTGGTGAATTAGCCACTCTCCATTATCATACAAAGTGCAAGGGCTGCTCCCCAACATTCAAGATCAAGCTCATGATCTTCAAGAAGGTCCACATTTCTCAAACTCTCTCTTTAAATTCTCTTCAATTCTCAATAACTTGTTTTCTTAATTAGCACTTTTATTATCCCATTTCACACATCCTAATATACTTTTTACTTAGTATTATTGCACATCTTTTATTTTCATAAAACCCAAAAAACAAGAAAAAGAGGGTTTTGCTCATAAATTCAAATAAGGGATTCTCATATTTTCCTCACACTTTTCTCACAACTAAAACACTTTTTTTCTACACACACACTCACAAATAAGAGATTCCCCATTTTGGATTTATGGGATAAACCCCACCCCTCATTTGACATGCGAACTACATGGACTTTGATGCCTTTATAGGCTATGTAGCCATCTCGGGGTAAAACTCAAGACTCGAGTCCTTTTTCTCACTTTTTCTCTCATTTTCTATCTTCTCTAAATCCATTTTTCTTATATTATACATATACTTGTTCTTAGTGACGCATTACCCCATATGTGTTATCGTTCCCCTTTAACGATCAACGTAGGGGTAATCGCGTAAATCTCATTTTTCTAATATTACTCTTATATCTTCCTATGGATGACTCGCTTTATCTTTTCCATGATACAAGTCGAGGATTCCTACCTCCATTCTATATATATACACATACACACATATCACGGGGGGAAACATAAAGGAAAATAGCAAATATTCATGAGAGACCGAAAGGGAGGAATGGGTGGCTAACACATTCCCATTTCGTAACTAAACCTCTGAACCCTTCTCGAATCATCTTGGTTTCGTATGCACCAGTATGTCTTTGGATGCCACACTTCGGGGTGGCTTCCCCTTTTTCTTTTGTCTGTTTTGAGTAAAATAGACTGGAGACTCTGAATCTCTCTACATTTTTCACACCACAAACGACGTCGGTCGAAGCGCTCCCGAGAGGGACGCGCGGGACCCGAAGGATCCTTTACTCCGCGTGCCCGTCCACAAGGATCAGGATCGGGGATGGCCATAGTGGCGACTCCGCTGGGGATATGTGTGTGTTTTGAGGCCTTGACTCTATTTATATTTGTTTATGTTTCCACCCCCCTCATATTTGCCTATTCCCCTTTCTCACATGTATCACATGCTTACGCTTATGTTCACACACTTGTAGAAAATTCTCCATGTACACTTCGCACCACGTGCACCTAGGATCACATGTATATCCCCATGTTTCACGCGTCACCCATCCATACTTGGCGTACCTTTTGGGGTACTTGTACTTCGTTCCCTGTTTGGCATAATCAAGAAATGCATTCTCATCATAAGATACTAATAAGAGGAATCGTGCATGATTCACACGATATCACCAAAGATCATTGCTATTGACCAAATTTTACCCAGTAACTGGAGGGTCACTTCGTGATGGGCGCTGGTCCGACAGGTCGCAGTTAGCGTAAGTGATATGACTCTCACCTTCCATTGGCCAAGTGCCTTCGACGTATATCGAACGGTTCCCCCGCATCGTACCGCTTGACCGAAGTCATTACGGGTTATATATTGCAGGGAATTCGTTCACGTACGCTGAGTATATCGAATTCCCTCTCACACGTACCATCCCCACGAGGTATATGGTGAGGCAATTTACGTACACTCAGGTATATCAAATGGCTTGTCCACACGTATCGATTGCCCGCAAGAGCAAGACGTATATCGTGGAAGTCACGCCAAAGGGGGAACCCATGTCGATTCACCCAACCAACTGCATACCCGCATATAGGTGTCAGACTTAGGACACGCACCTTAGATTGCCGGTTTCAACCCGAAACTTTGCCAAAATTTTGGGTCGATCTGCCACCTAATTTTCGTGCATTTTTTAGAACGGGACCCTGTCTGCGAGCCTGGTTACAAGTCCAAACCGTAGCTTTGCATATATTAAAAACCCCACTTTTCCAGGCTCGGGTCCCATCTGGCATTGCATTTAGGAGAATTAAAAACAAGTGAGAACATAATAATCATAATAATCATGCTGAGTTTAGTCTCTAAAAACATTTCTCCCTTCTTTTTTAAAAATCCAAAAATATTTCTCCCTTCTTTATTAAAAATCCAATAACATTTCTCCCTTCTTTATCAATAATCCAAAAATAGTTTCTTCCCTTTTTCTCAAAAATAAATCTTATCCTACGCCTTCTCAGGTCGATCGTAAGCCCTTCGCCTGGCTCCCTATTGGCTTTGATCTTCAGTCAAACCACCCCGGAGTTTCATCCGCTCCTCTACTACTTCTTTCGAGTCCAAAATCCATCCATATTCTATGGAGAATGTAGATCAAGCACCAGTCATACAACCGGATCTGCCGATAGTCCTAGCTCAGCTCATGGCCAAGATTGACAACCTCCAAGCTAAGGTTCGAGAAATGCAACGAAACCAAGTTCCTATTCCTCAATAGCCCGAGGCCCTGTTACCTCGTGCTATGGGTCCACTAGAGCCTATCTGGGTTCCGGAAGAATATCAGTATGCTCCACGTGCCCTTCCTGCCAATGGGCCGTTGCCTACCCGGCTTCCAATGCCAAACATTGCCGAGCTTATGGCTAACCTGCCTGTGGTCGCTGATCCAAAGGAAGAGGAGTTGAATAAAGTCAGAGAGGATCTCAAGATGCTCACCAAGAAGTTTGACCAAGTCAGGATCTCTGGGAATTACATGGACTACACCCACATGTCTCCTTATCCTAAAGCGAGGTTACACGAGAAGTTCAAGATGCCAAATATTGAGAAGTTCGGGGGAGTGGTCCCCCAATTGTTCATCTTCGCAATTATCATTGTTCCATGACTCTACTAGGGGCTTCTGAAGAAGTGATGGCCCAATTGTTTCAGCAAACTTTGAAGGATAGTTCCCTCCGATGGTTTTTATCCCTTGAGGAATCCAGAATCCGTAGCTGGGAGGATGTAGCTCGAGAATTCATGTCGCAGTACAAATAAAACAAAGAGCTTGAGGTCACCCGTCGTGATTTAGAGCTGCTCAAATAGAATCCTGGGGAATCAGTCAGTAACTTCATAACTCGGTGGAGGGAGCGAGCAGCTACCATGACTAATAGGCCATCCGAGGAAGAACAGGTCAACATAGTGAAGAAGAACTTCTTGCCCTATGTTCGAGCGTCGATGGGAGGACAATACTATCCCCACTTCAGAGCCCTCAGAGAGGCTGGAGTGGAAATCGAGGAAATCCTCGTTAAAGAAAAAATTAAACCAAAGAAGGTGTTCGGACAATTCACCCCTAGAAAATATGACAAGCCTGCCAATGCTACAGTCTTAACCATCAACAACATCTCTCAACCAACCACATCATGGGCACCAGAAATCCGCCTTGCTCCCGTTCGAAGGGAATACACTAAGCTTCATGCTCCCCTCTCCAAAGTTTACCAAGCCTTGTTAAGGCGAAACCTCATCAAACCCTTGAATCCACTTCCATTTCCAAATCCACTACTAAGAAACTTCAAGACCGACACTCATTGCGCCTTCCACCAAACTGCTGTCCAAACCACCGACTAGTGCTTTCATCTCCGAAACGTAATCCAACATTTCATTGACCGAGGTACTATCGCCCCACCAACCAATCCTAAACCAAACACTACTCATAACCCACTCCCAAATCACACCAATACCATCTTCTTGGAAGAAAACCCGAATTTCGATCCATCAACCCAAATCACACCCCCTATACCCTCCTAAACCTCTTTAAATTTGCCCATGTTTCCTCCTACACCCCACTAGTCCCGCTGATCAGGCACTGTCACTCCTTACCAGAGTATGCATCACTGTCCGTACCCGTTCTAAAAATGGAGGTATGGAATTGTCAAAGGTGTTAAACCAACTCCTAGAATTCGGGCTAAAATTGCCCTCACATATGGTTATCGATTGCCAGAGATTTAGCACACTATTTTTGGAAGCACCAAAATGGACTCGAGATTTAGAGAGATGGGTGGTACCAACCGATGAAGTCAGCTTAGATGATATTGTCCATACTATGTCAAAATTATTCAGGCAAACCAACAGCATTTGCAGTATCAATGGGTTACTTGACACTTTGAAGCTACAAGGGCGCTTGGTCCCTTCAATCACACATATCCCCACAGAATGGGTGAACTTGTATGAAAAAGCCGTTGAAGTTGTGGGATGCATCGACTTTATAGGGAAAGACAAAATTGTTGACACTAGATGGGGGGAAGGATTCGAAGATTCGAGCGAAGAACAAGCTTCAGGAAGAGCTGACCCAGTAGTGGGCATATGTGGGATGATCTCATTTGAAGAACTCCTCAGAGAAATAGACAGGGTGGAAGAGCAACCTGAGATTGACGAGGAAATAGGATTTATGTTTTTTCCTTCTTTAGTAAATCACATGACCAGATCAGGGAGATATTACTAAGTTCCAAGCTCACTACCAGCAAATGACAAGGGGAAGGGCATTGAAAACCTTCCTATGCCAGAGATGACCATTGAGGAGAGAAAGATCCTTGATCAACTGAAGAAAACTCAAGCTAACATCACTCTATGGGGACTTTTCATGTCTTTCCAGCTACACAAAATTTCTTTAATCAAATTACTCACTGGACCCACAGTTCCTCCCTCTACCACACCAGAAGAAGCGGTAAATCTGGTCAGATCCTTAACCTCTATCAGAATGCTATCATTTTCTGAAGAAGAAATCCCCAGAATTGGGCCGAATCACATTCATGCACTCAACATCTCCGTCGAAGTTATGGGAAAGGCCGTGCCACTCTCTCTTGTCGATAACGGATCCGCCCTGAATGTTTGCCCATTGAGAACCTTCAAGTGTTTAGGTCTGAAAGAAAGCGACCTCGCTCCAACCTCCGCCACTGTGCGTGCCTACGATAATACTCATCGTGAGGTGATGGGATCCATAAAACTTGCAATAGGGGTTGGACCTATAAACCCTGTCATTGAATTCCAAGTAATAGACATCCCAACTTGTTTCAACCTATTGCTCGGACGCCCCTGGCTCCATAATATCAAGGGTGTATCTTCCTCACTCCATTAAAAATTGAAGTTCTTCGCCGACAGGGGAATCATCACCATTTTGGGTGACGACGGAAATGTCAAGGGTGCAAGCACCAGCAGTCCAATTATCGAGATACAGCATGGGTCAAATGATATGCTCCTATCAGGATTTCGAGTCGAGCCATTCCTACTCCCGGCAGGGGACGGTTTCAAAGAAAGGGTTTGTCCGGAATATGACCCTCATGGCAATGTTAATGTGATTCGTATGTTTAGAAACATGCACTTCATGACCGGACTGGTGTTAGGGCAAAGGCAGCAAGGGATACTTGAGCCCATCGAACTGAAGAAAGTTTTCCCTCCTTACGGCTTGGGTATCAACCACCAGAATAAGAGCTCAGAATGATCTGCCAGTCTCGACCAAAGAGAGGATTAAACTGTATCCGAACTATCTCAGGAGATTCCTTAAATGGATGATTCATCAAAGAAGGTGAGGATTTCCCCTTTTACGATTTTCCAAAACCATGGTACGACCACGCGGACAAGAAGATAAAGCCTGGAATGGAGATATTTTTCCAAGATAGCTACCCATGGGCCGAAAGTTTCCCACACCGCGTACAACCGCTTATCAAAGATGCCGAAGAGACTGAGGAAGGAGATTCCAAAGATTCCTTCAACTTACAGATACTGGGGCTAGCACTCTACATGGTTCATTCAGGCACTACATCAATGGACCCATCCCGTCTGATTAAAGTTGCTGATACACCTCTCCTCAACTGGCATGCTGTGCTAGTTCTACCTTTTGAAATCTCCCCTAACCCTAATGTTTACCCTGTTACTTTTTCTGTTGTCTATCCTTGCTCAAATCTAATCGAGACCTCTTTTGATAAGGTTCTCAATACTGTTTTTCCTATCAATGAAATAAACGAAGATTTTGAGTATTTTGTTGTGCCTTACATTAATTGTTTAGATTCTAATCGAACTTTTGGTGATGATGATTTTGCAAATGAACAATTCTTAACTGATCTAAATAAGGTTAATAATAAACAACATAATCGCGTTCAAGTTAATGAAGAAGACACTGTTGTTATTAATCTCGGTTCTAGTAGCCAACTACGCGAGATTAGGATAGGGGACACCCTTGACGAGCATGAGCATGCATAACCCAAAGAATTGCTGAAGGAGTTCATAGATGTTTTCGTATGGTCCTATGGTGATATGCCCGGCATCGATCCTGAAATAGCACAACAGGAGATCCCCACTCTCCCAGATTACAAGCCAATTAAACAAAAACTGAGAAAACTCTGCACCGAATGGTTGCTCAAGGTCAAAGAAGAGGTGGTCAAACAATTAAACATGGGTTTCATTTGAGTGATCGAATATCCCACATGGCTAGACAACATTGTACCTGTACCGAAATCAGGAGGAAAGGTTCGAATGTGAGTGAACTACCAAGATTTAAACAAAGCTTCTTCAAAGGATTATTATCCGCTACACAACATCGACATGATCGTGGATAATAAAGCCAGTCATGCTCTCAAGTTATTCGTCGATGGGTTTGCCGGATACAACCAAATCAAGATGTACCCAGACCACCAAGAAAAAAACCGCATTCATCACCCCATGGGGAACCTTTTGCTACACCGTTTTGCCATTCTGTCTCAAGAATGATGGGGCTACCTACCAAAGGGCTTCCACAACCATCCTGCACGATCTGATTCACAAAGAGGTCGAGGTTTACGTGGATGATGTGATTATCAAGTCAAAAACTAGAGAAGGTCATGTTCGCGCTCTTCGAAAGTTCTTCGAACGACTGTGACAGTATCAGATGCGACTTAATCCACAGAAGTGTGTCTTCGGCGTTACAAAGGGAAAACTCTTGGGATTCATGGTCAGTAAAAAGGGGATAGAAGCAGATCCCGCAAAGCTGAAGGCCATACTTGAGATGCCACCACCCCGAATAGAGAAAGAAGTTCGAGGTTTTCTTGGGAAATTATAATATATCAGTCGGTTCATCAGCCAGCTAACCTCCATCTGTGAACCAATCTTCAAGCTCATCCGAAAGGATTCAACCAAGGTTTGGAATGAGGCCTGCCAAGAATCTTTTGATCGAATCAAACAATACCTGACCCAACCTCCAGTTCTCATGCCACCACAGTCTGGTCTCCCTTTGCTCCTATACCTAACCATAACCGACACTGCAGCTGGGGTTTTGCTAGACCAATACCTTGAAGACACCCGCAAATAAAGAGACATCTATTATGCCAGTCGCAAATTGGATGGGTACGAGGTCAACTACACTGCTTTAGAAAAGGCATGTGTCGCACTTGTTTGGGTCACCCAAAAGTTTTGACACTACATGCTCGCCTTCCCCATCAAACTTGTATCCCGAATGGATCCCATCAAATACCTTCTTGAGAAACTCGCCTTATCCAGTTGAATGGCCTGATGGTTGATGATCCTAACCGAGTTCGATATCGTGTACGTCACACAGAAAGCCATTAAAGGAAGATCCATTACTGACTACCTCGTCGATTCCCCCATAGACGAAGCAGATGTCCAGATCTCTGAATTCCCAGATGAAAATATCCTTTGCACCACTCAAGACTGCCTTCGATGGAAAATGTTCTCTGACGGGCCTACCAACAAAAAGGGATATGGCATTGGGATACTTTTGATCGCCGCAGATGACTCCCACACTCCCATCGCCATTAAATTTGATTTCCCTTACACCAACAACATGACGGAATACGAGGCATGCATAGTGGGCCTCAAAGTTGCTCTCAATAAAGGTATTCAATACCTTGATGTCTATGGGGATTCTGCCCTTATCATCGGTCAAGTGCTCAGAAAGTGGAAAGTCAAGGACGAAAAGCTCCAACCCTTTCATGCCCAATTAGAAGAGTTAGCCTCCCAATTCCTTCCATTACCTACCCTGAGTAAAGAATAACCTAGCCGATGCTCTCACCACCTTGGCCTCCATGGTCGATATGCCCTAAGGAATAACAATGACCCTTTCCTATTTCAAAAGCAAGACAAACCGACCCATGGCTAACATATTGAGCTTGTCTCCACTGAAAATCCCAAACTAGCCGATTGTTGGTACTATGATATCTCGTGCCTCCTCAAACATGGTAGGTATCCCGAGGGTTCCAACAAGAAAGATCAAACAACCCTCCGAAGACTGGCCACCCAGTACATCATCTGTCATAAAACTCTACTCAAGAGGAATTTCGATGGAACTCATCTACACTGCATCGCAGTGGCTGAGATTGAGAAAATAATGCAAAAAATCCACATATGGAAATCCGGACCCCACATGAATGGTCACATGCTCGCCAAGATGATCATTCTATAGGGCTACTACTGGACCACCATGACCCAGGATTGCACCGCCTATGTTCGGAGATGCCTCAAATGCCAACAATTCTCCAATCTTCAATACTTGCATCCGCGAGAGTTATACAACATGACCTCTACCTGGCCGTTCTCCATTTGGGGTATCGACATGATAGGGAAGGTTACACTAAAGGCTTCAAACGGACATGAGTTCATCCTGGTCTCCATCGATTACTTCACCAAATGGGTCAAAGCTGAGTCATACGCAGTGTTGAACGCCTAAAAAGTGGTCAAATTCATCAAGAAGAATATCATCTGCCGATATGGGGTCCCGCATGAGCTAGTGTCAGATAACGGGTTACACTTCGAAGCAGAAGTCATATAAGTTATCAACGAGTACGGGATTCAGAGACACAAATCTTCGCCCTACCGACCTCAGACCAATGGTGCAGTTGAAGTCGCCAATAAGAACCTCAAAGCAATCATCCGCAAGATGACCAAAAGCTATAGGGATTGAGCTGACCGGATCCTATACTCCCTCTGGGGCTATCGAACCTCAATCCGAACCTCTACTGGGTCTAACCCTTACTCCCTGATCTACGGCATGGAAGCATTCCTCCCTGTGGAGCTGGAAATACCCTCGCTATGCATCATGCTCGAAAGCAAGGTTAGTGAAGAAGACTGGTGCCAAAGCTGTCTTGATGAGCTAGCTGTCCTAAATGAAAGAAGATTAAAAGCTCTTTATCACATACAGGGGTACCATCGCCGAATAGCGTGATCATTCAACAAGAGAGTCAAGAACCGCGGTGTCCGGGAGGGGGATTTAGCCCTCAAATAGATAATAGAACCCATTTGGGACCCCAGAGGGAAATTCAAGACCAATTGGAGCGGCCCCTACATTGTGAAGAAAATCTTATCCTACGGTGTCGCCATGCTCACTGACCTGGATGGGGTAGAGATGGGTCGTCCAGTCAATCTGGACCATTTTAAGAAATTCTACCCCTAGTCTGAAATCTCGACGCGCTACGACTCTTCTCATCCCCCTTCTATTCTAAAAAAAACTATTCATTTTCCTCTACCCAGAACTATGTGGGCCTGATCCTCTACAAAAACTATTTTAAAAATTTTCTAAAACCCTAGAGGTACGTAGGCAGCTCATACTCCTCACATGAGTGCGGCCCTTTCTTTTTCACAAAATACTATTCTTTTCTTACCTCCAAGAACGGCGGTTCATTCGAAAATTATTTGAACAAAAGAATTATGTATGCATTAGCGATCAGTATAGATAATTCAAAATACAAAACTCATCGAAAGGCACACCTGGATGATCTGAAACTTGTTTATTTCATTAATGAGAAATTACAGTACAAATTACATAAGAAAAAGGAACGAATAACTCCCTTCCCCGCCACCATAAAAAGCCAAATAAAATCCCCACATACATGCCCTATTACATAAATAAACTCCCTAAGAGTCCTACCCACAGCTACCCGAAGAGCCTGCTCCCTCATCATCTACATCCCGAGGACCCCAAGTTTCCCCTGCCTGAATAAAGTGCCGTAAACATTCCATGGATCGATGAGCCTTAACCATCTTCGAAAAGACCACAACACCCCCTTGCATGGAGTCAGATAAAACAAACCATCTTTGACCAGTCTCTACTGCCAACATCTTGCTGACTACTTTCCTCCACAACCACCTCACATATTCTTTGGGGACATGGCAAACCTTCCCGATAGACTGAGAAGGGCGGGTCGACGGACGCTGATTTTCCCACAGAGACCCAAGCAATAGACGCAGGTGCTCAGTCAAATATTCTGCTGGAAAGAAATTCGAGGTCCGAGGGGGCACGACCTGCGCCCAGTCAAATTGGCGCAGAAGCCGCCAAGGGAAATAAAAAAAGGTCTGTCTGAGACCAACCAGCCGCACATATGAATACTCTCCTAGCTCCAGAACAGGCTGCAACTATCCCCACCAAGGCACAGACCAATACATCCCACGATGAAGCACCTTATACCTTTGACTTACTTAAGTCTATATTGTATAAGTGTTCATCTAATTTGGAAATAGTGACAAAATTTGTTGTTTAACCTAGAATCCAAAGAACCTCAGACTTGTTCACTTTCTAATCCTCTTCAATGATCCAAACAAGGTATAAATTGAATCACACTACACACATTAGAAGTGCATACATGTGTATATATTGCTCATATTGATTGTGTGTTAAATTCCCCTTAAAATGTTGTTTTAATAATTTTTTGGGAATTTTTAAACATTTTTAAAATAATGTTTTCTTTAATAAAAGTGTGTTTATAAACTTTGTGTGGTTAAAATGCTATTATGAAAAATTAGTTTTTCATTAGAATGTTTGATTGGGTAGAATATCAATGCGCCAGAGACTTTAGGGTGTTCCATGTAATTAATTTGGACGCGCGTTTGCAAGCCAATGAAATGCCAACACTTGTCAGGCTCTTGTTATCTCATTTGTGTTTGTTTTGTGAGAGAACTGCCTAGTGTATTTTGGATCGTTAGATCAAACGTCATCTATGGACTGCATGTGTTTTAAGACTATCCATGTGTTATCACTGTGGACCAATCACCTTCGTTTTAACCCACCGCTTTTTTACCACCCTAGGATCAAAGTCAATATAAGGAAGACTAAATCTCAACCGTTGATTGCTATTAGCAATCCAGAACCTTCCTTGGCTCCTATATAAACCCTCTCATTCTCAGCATTTTAAGACTTTTGGCAGTCGTCTAAATTGAGAGAAAAGAGAAGAGAGAAGTGAGAGAAAAGAAGAGAGAGAAGAGAGAAAAGAAAAGAGAGAAGAGAAAGAAAGGGAAACTGAGTTAGAGAAACCCTAACCCTAACCCTAAACAATTTCAAATCATATTCAAACCTTCGAACTTTCAAAAATCCAAACACAACCTTGAGTGTTTGAGAGAGATTGGTGTTACTGGTTTGATCGTTTGTAGCTGTAACCTCTTGATCTGTGATCTTGTAACCAACTTAGACATTTTGGTGAGATCTGTATTTCTTTATCATAGAAATCTTAGATCTACACTATTGCATGTTATATATCACTAGATCTTCATATTTGTTTCTCGTTTTAAGAAAATATTTGTTGATTTAAATCTGTAAATGTTTTATGTTTTTTGTTCTTGTAAAACTAAACCTTGACCTAGTTGGATTCTCACTTGGAGATTTTCAATCTCGAAAATATTTTCAAAAACTGATATTGATTAAGATCTTGACCGATTTTGAAGCAAGATATCCGTGGAATCTGGGATAGATTAAAAGGTCAAAAGGTTTCAAGTTTTGTAAGAAAGAAAGAAAAGAAAATCACAGCATATAGTCTTTATATGTAATTTTCTAGGATTGCCTGTACAAACTAAGTGTGTGTGAGTTCATGCATGTGGATAGAAATCACATCACAAACACTTGACACACTACCACACTGAAAGTGTTGGGTATAAGATCAAAGATTATTGAGTCGAAGCAAAGAAAGCTAAAGCAAAGTGGAAGTTATCAAACTGGAAGAACATCATCAACAATCAGATCTACAAAGAAGTTAAAAGGACACCAAGTGGGGTATATTCCTAAACTTAGAATAGGGTGAGTTGTGTGCATGTATGTTGTATTGTTTGTAACTGCTATTTGTTTTTAGTGGATTTTTACTTTCGTGACTTAGAAGTCACCGTTGATGTTTCCTCTATTTGGAGAGGTTTTACCACGTTAAAAAAAGTGTGTTCTGATTATCTTCATCTCCTCATCTCATTCTATAGTGTTCTGATATTTTGAAACTATCTTAGTTTTAAAACTGATTACAAAGTCTTGGTTATTATCGTACATAAGTTTTTGTAAATGTTTATCATTTTTATTTTCAATAAAAAAGGGTTTCTTCAACAAATAACTCGGAGTTGCTTATACAATTTAATCATTGTATTAAACGGCATTAGTAACGTTTTTTTTCAATTGGTATCAGAGCCCTGTAAACTTTTATTTCAAAAAGGATCTTGTGTTTCTGAAATCGTTTTCTGAAAATCTTGACTATGGACGAGAAGAATGAAAGGTTTAGTAATCTGTCCAGACCTCCACTCTTTAATGGAAAAAACTTTGCTTACTGGAAAGTAAGAATGGTTGACTTCATCCAAGGGACTTTAGGAGATGATGTCTGGGACATTATTTAAAATGGATATACTTATCCTACTAAACCAGCCACTGAAGGAAGTGATGAGAGGGTAAAGAAAATCTTAAGTGAGTTTACCCAAGAAGAGAAAACAATTTCTCGTAATAAGAATAAAGGCAAGAATGCCATCTTTATGTCTATTAATGAGTATGAGTTCAAGAGAATCTCATCTTGTGCCACTTCCAAGGAAGCTTGGGACACATTAATCACTGCCCATGAAGGAGACTCAAGAGTTAAAGCTGCTAAAACTCAAATGCTTACCCAGCAGTACAACTCTTTGATTATGTCTAACTCTGAGACTTTTAATGACTTTTACATGAACCTAACTGATATTGTTACTAAGTTGCATGCTAATGGTATAACATATGATAGGAATGAGATTGTTTCTAAAATCCTAAGATCATTACCACAAAAGTTTGACAACAAGAGGTATGCTATTGAGGAGATGAGTGATCAAAACCTCACCCCTGAGTTACTTAGTAGCAAACTTAGGACTGTGGAAATGGAATTAGACTTTAAGAAACAATTAAATCAGTCTCAAAGAAAACAGCCCAACTCTAACTTGAGTTTTTCTTCTAAGATATCTAAACTTGAGACTAATTTGATCAACTGTGACTCTGATGAGGAGTGTGATATAGACAAACTAGATAATCAGATTTCCTTAATGTCCAAACAATTTAAGAAAATTGTTAAATTTAGAAATAAAGAGGCATCTAAACAAGGAAAGTCTAATTATCCAACTGTGTCTAATCCCAAACCTAATGAGAGAGGTCTTGACAAACATCCTAAGGACAACAACTTTAGATCTAACAGAGACCTTAAAAAGATTGAATGTTTTAGATGTGGGAAACTAGGTCACATTGCTCACGATTGCAGAGTTAATCTGAATAAAACCAACACACACAAGAGAGCCAATATCTGTAAAACTTGGGATGATTCAAGTGACTCTAATGAAGAGGAACTTGAGTCATCAAATGAATTTGACCCTTGCATGTCCTTTTTTGCTAAGATCATTTATAATGATGATATGCCTGTGTGTGATAATGATACCTCTACTCCTGCTTTTGTGAATACTGCTTTGACTGGCCTAGATGCCTTGTTATCTGAAAATGTTGCTAGCTCTAGTTCCGTGTGTGTGAGTCAAAGTGATCTCGATAAGGACGATGTAAATGGGTACCTGAGTACTAAAACTGAATCGTTAGGGGTCACTGCACACACTTCACTTGGCGACTCAGACACAGATGACCTCCCAGATATTCATACTTTGTATGCTAAAACTCTTAAAAAAGGCTCTAGACTGGAGAAGACTGTTAGAGACCTGACTAAGAAATTAGATGATCTAAGTCTTATTGTGAAGCTGAATGCCAAAGAGTACACTAACCAGTGTCTGACACATCAACCAGAAATTGAAACTTTTGATCAAACATTAAAAGAGTTGACTAAAACTAATGAAACCCTGGAAATGAAATACAAGGGAACATTATTAGAACTGGAAGAAGCAAAAACAAAGACAACAACTGTTTTAAAAAAAAATTCTAAGTTTGAAAACAATTCAAATTGTTTCACTGACTTTGTTGTTGACTCTAAGACCAATTCTGATGATAGAACCGGTATTGGTTTCTGCCCTAAGAATAAACCATAAACTAAAAATTTTGAACCTATCAAGTTTGTGTCTGGGGGAAAAAGACCAATCAAAACATGTCCAGATTTTCATTTTATTAAAAAGGAATATGATCAAAAGCAACAACAGAAAGACATTGGAGAGTCTAGTAACTCTAAGGTTGACAGTACACTTGAGACTAAATACATCTGTCCTTTGACCAAAAAGGCTGAATCTACCTATAAAACCATACCTCCTACGAATAAGACTTCTGAACAAAATCCTGTTAAACCCATCTTTAGAAGTCTCCCTAAGGAAGTACATCCCTCAAGCAATCAATATTGCTCCTACTATGACGTTTATGGTCATTCATTTAAAGGTTGTTATGCTAGGCGTCTAAACACCCCTATGTACAACACTCCTGTTTACAAGAACTTTAACTATTCTAGGCAAAATCGTAACCATTATGTCCTTCCAAGACAACCTGACAAGAACTCTAACTACAGGAATAGAAAGACCAAAACTAAGAGTTCATTTAAGAGAAAGGCTCCCAGAAACTTTCCTAAACCAAAAGTTCAACTTTTCCACAAAAATCAATTTGTTGCGCCAAATGTTTTTCGACAAAAAGCTGCTTCTCGAAAATTTTATCAAATGAGAGCAAACTTGCGCAAAATTAAAACTAGAGCTATTTGGGTTAGAAAAGATGATCTTTTACCCCAAATGAAGTGTAACATTGTTATCACTGCCTTAAAGGCTGAACACACTTCATCTGGTTGGTATTTAGATTCAGGATGCTCCAAACATATGACAGGAGATGAAACCAAACTCTTAAACAAAACCAGATTTGGTGGAGGTAAAGTAGTTTTTGGTGACGGAGTTTCATCCCAGATCATAGGTAAAGGAATCCTAAAAGAAGAGGGAATGCCTGTTTTGGAAAATGTACTTATAGTTAAAGGCCTTAAAGCCAACCTCCTAAGTATATCACAATTTTGTGACTCAGACCATACAGTTTCCTTTTCAAAGAACAATTGCAAAATTCTAAATGATAAAGGTGAATGCATTATTACCGGATTTAGAACACCCGACAACTGTTATACTGTCAAGACTAGTTCTGAAACCTGTAACATTGTCAGAATGAATGACAATGAAATCTGGCATAATCGTATGGGTCACCTAAGTTATGATATCCTTGGTAGATTGTCTAGTCAAGAGATTGTTAGAGGAATTCCTAAAATTAAACCTATTTCCAGTGTTGTTTGTGGTCATTGCCAGGAAGGAAAAATAGTTAAGACTTCGCATAAAAAAGTTAAAGACATTCTCACCTCTAGACCTCTAGATCTCATCCACATGGACCTTATTGGTCCCTCTAGAACTGTTAGTCTTTGTGGACACAGTTATATCCTAGTCATGGATGATGATTTTACACGATTCACTTGGGTTGCCTTCTTGAAACATAAATCTGACACGTTTCAGAAATTTTTGAAAATTTTACTAAGAATTGAAAATGAGAAGGACACACAAGTCAATCGCATTCGTAGTGATAGAGGGGGAGAGTTCATAGACACAGGAATAGTTGAATATTGTGACTACAACGGTTACAAACACGAATTCAGTGCCCCCAAGACTCCTCAGCAGAACGGTGTTGCTGAAAGGAAAAACCGAACACTTCAAGAGATGGCACGTGTCATGTTGCATGCCAAATCTCTACGTAAGTACTTCTGGGTAGAATCTCTTAGAACTGCATGTCATATCATTAATCGAGTTTACCTTAGGAAAAACACTAAACAAACCTCTTATGAGTTGTGGTACGGTAAGAAGCCTAATCTGAAATATCTAAGAACTTTCGAAAGTCAGTGTTATGTCTGTAAAGACAGAGGACATTTGTCTAAATTCGAGACACGTGGTGATAAAGCCATCTTTTTAGGTTACTCTCCAAACAGTCGTGCATATCGTATATACAATCTGCGTACTAAGACCCTTATGGAGTCGATAAATGTAATTGTAAGCGACACTATTGTTGAAAATAAGATATCTGAATCACCTATTGTGGTTGAATCTGAAAATGATTCACCAGAAATAGATGACTCATTACCTATTGAGAGTCCAGAAGTACCTGGCTGGGTCTCTAAAGATCATCCCATTGACAACGTGGTCGGTAATCCTAATGAGCCAGTCCGTACTAGATCCCAGTTAAGAAATTATGCTAGTTACGCATGTTTCGTCTCCCTTGTGGAATCGAAAAATGTTAATGAAGCATTGAATGACACACACTGGATTTCTGCTATGCAGGAAGAACTTTTACAATTTGTCATTCACGATGTCTGGTATCTTGTACCGCGGCCTCAAAACAAAAATGTTATTGGCACACGTTGGATCTTTAAGAACAAATCTGACGAAAATGGGGTAATCCTTAGAAACAAAGCTAGACTAGTTGCTCAAGGTTACTCACAAATAGAAGGGATAGATTTTAGCGAGACATTTTCCCCAGTCACTCGTCTTGAATCTGTTCGACTTCTTTTCGCCATAGCGTGTCTCTTAAAATTTACACTTTATCAAATGGATGTCAAGTTTGCCTTCCTCAATGGAATTCTATCCGAAGAAACGTATGTAGAACAACCCAAAGGGTTCATTGACCCAAAATACCCAGACCATGTCTTTCGTCTAAAAAAGTCTTTGTATGGCTTAAAGCAAGGTCCTAGAGCTTGGTATGAACGCCTATCCAACTTTTTGTTGGATAATGGTTTTAAGAGAGGAGGAAATGACCAGACCCTCTTTGTCAAACACTTTGACAAAAACATTATTATAGCCCAAGTCTATGTAGACGACATCATCTTTGGGTATACTTCAACATCTGAAGTTAAATCCATTTCTGCTATTATGCATAAGGAGTTTCACATGTCCCTTATGGGGGAGCTATAGCTTTTCTTAGGATTTCAAGTGAAACAGAATTCTGATGGATTATTTGTCTCTCAAACTAAGTATGCGTTAGATCTTGTTAAGAAGTTTGGTTTAGATAATGCTAAAGTTTCCAAAACGCCGATGAGTACTACTGTTAAATTATGTAAAGATGAAAATGGGAAGTCAGTTGATTCCAGACTTTATCATAGTATGATTGGTAGTCTACTCTATCTAACTACCTCACGACCAGATATAATGTATGCTGTATGTCTCTGTGCTTGTTACCAGAATAACCCTAAAGAGAGCCATTTATCCTGTGTAAAACGTATAATAAAGTACATAAAAGGCACTCTTAATCTTGGACTTAGGTACACTAATGATACCTGCAGCACCATCATTGGGTATACTGATGCTGATTGGGCCGGTTGTACTGATGACAGTAAAAGTACATCAGGTGCCTATTATTATATCGGCAATAATTTAGTAGGTTGGAGTAGCAAAAAACAGAATTGCACATCTTTATCTACGGCTGAGTCCGAATATATAGTAGCTGGAAGTTGCTGTGCTAAATTGTTATGGATAAAAAAGATGTTAAGCGACTATGGGATTAAAGAAGACCAGTTACAATTGTATTGTGACAATCAAAGCACCATTAACATATCTAAAAACCCGGTTCAACACTCGCGAACTAAGCATATTAAAATAAGACATTACTTTATATGCGAACTTGTTGAGACTAAGGAGTTAGAAATTCATTACCTAACTACTCATTTGCAACTTGCAGACATGTTCACTAAACCTCTAGACTATAACAGTTTTCTGTATTTGCGTAATTCTATAGGTATGGTATGTGCTGATTAATCTCTTAAGACCGTAATTTTTTACCCTTTGTCCATTTGAGACAAAATGGAGGAGAAATTTGAGTCTTACGGGTTGAATGTTTTGTTCAGATTTCATCTAAACTGCTTGATCTTAGTGCATATTTGCAGGAACCTCTTCTACTAGTTTTCTACCATTTCCCTCTAGTGTACAAATTTGTAAATAGTTGAGTTATGTAATTTTTGACCTTCTAAGAAATGAGTAGATAGTATCTTTTGCATAGGACTAGGTTTTATTTTTTTTGGTTCCCTAAGAGTTTAAGCTAACTCAAAGGAGATTTTGTCTCATATTTCCAAAGGGGGAGATTGAAGCACCTTATACCTTTGACTTACTTAAGTCTATATTGTATAAGTGTTCATCTAATTTGGAAATAGTGACAAAATTTGTTGTTTAACCTAGAATCCAAAGAACCTCAGACTTGTTCACTCTCTAATCCTCTTTAATGATCCAAACAAGGTATAAATTGAATCACACTACACACATTAGAAGTGCATATATGTGTATATATTGCTCATATTGATTGTGTGTTAAATTCCCTTTAAAATGTTGTTTTAATAATTTTTTGGGAATTTTTAAACATTTTTAAAATAATGTTTTCTTTAATAAAAGTGTGTTTATAAACTTTGTGTGCTTAAAATGCTATTATGAAAAATTAGTTTTTCATTAGAATGTTTGATTGGGTAGAATATCAATGCGCCAGAGACTTTAGGGTGTTGCATGTAATTAATTTGGACACGCGTTTGCCAGCCAATGAAACACACTTATACAATATAGACTTTAGGGTGTTGCATGTAGTCTCATTTGTGTTTGTTTTGTGAGAGAACTGCCTGATGTATTGTGGATCGTTAGATCAAACGTTATCTATGGTCTGCATGTGTTTTAAGACTACCCATGTGTTATCACTGTGGACCAATCACCTTCGTTTTAACCCACCGCTTTTTTACCACCCTTGGATCAAAGTCGATATAAGGAAGACTGAATCTCAACCGTTGATTGCTATCAGTGATCCAGAACCTTCCTTGGCTCCTATATAAACCCTCTCATTCTCAGCATTTTAAGACTTTTGGCAGTCGTCTAAATTGAGAGAAAAGAGAAGAGAGAAGTGAGAGATAAGAGAGAAAAGAAGAGAGAGAAGAGAGAAAAGAAAAGAGAGAAGAGAGAGAAAGTTAGAGAAACCCTAACCTTAACCCTAAACAACTTAAAATCATATTCAAACCTTCGTACTTTCAGAAATCCAAACACAACCTTGAGTGTTTGAGAGAGATTGGTGTTACTGGTTTGATCGTTTGTAGTTGTAACCTCTTGATCTGTGGTTACTACGACTCCTTATGGCCATCGTCAAAAACCTCACAGGAGAGTTCGACCAAGAAAAGCAAACCAAGGTCCGCCTTTGACTGTGTTCTTTTGTACTTATTGGAAAAGAAAAGGCCACCTCAGGGAGTTTTGCTCTAGCATGGGTCGGAAACGACATACTACTGCTCCACCACGTCATACTGATGTGTTTTCTAGTCTGAGAGAGCGAGTTGAGTTCTTAGATGCCACGTCTCAGAGTTTGATGGAAGAATTTTGACGGATGTCTTTGTCGTTAGTGAATGCTTCTCAGATTTCAGCTAAAACCAACAACAACAAAGGCAAACAAAAGGCCACCACTTCTTGGGTATCTAAGAAGGATAAAAAGGCCTTCATTGTTCATATCGGTCTCAAGGAACATAATACCTCACAGTGGTATTTTGACAGTGGGTGCTCCAGACAGATGACAGGTGATACCTCATTTTTTACATCTCTTGAGGATTATCAGGATGGAAGAGTCACCTTTGGAGATGGGAGCAAGTCTAGCATTTTAGGACGAGGTACTGTAGAGTTACCAGGATTTCCTAAGCTAGAGAATGTGTTGTACGTCAAAGGTTCAAAAGTAAACCTTCTCAGGATTAGCCAGCTGTGCGACACTGAATTTGCAGTAAAGTTTGACCAGGACGCGTGTAATGTTTACAATCAAGCCGGTAAACTCTTAATGCAAGGGGTGAGGACCGAGGATAATTGTTATGGGACTATTCCTACTTCCTCACGTGTCTCCAACAGTGCCACGATCACTCCTATGGATCTGTGTCACCAACGTCTAGGTCACGTAAATATTAGAGATCTCACTTGCTTATCTAAAAAGGACCTAGTACGTGGCTTACCATCTCTTGGAAGGCCAACTTCGACGGTTTGTGGACCCTGTCAGTTGGAAAAACAAATTTGTAGTCCCCATAGGAAGTTGCATTCCATTACCACCTCTCGTGTTCTTGAGCTTATACACATGGATCTTATGGGTCCCACTCGTACCGAGGGTCTAGGTGGTAAGAGGTATATCCTCGTGATGGTGGATGATTTCTCCAGGTACTCCATTGTAAGTTTTCTGAGAGAGAAATATGATGCTGTAGAGTTTTTAACGACCAAGTGTCGTATCCTGCAAAATCAACACGGAGTCACTATTAATAGGATACATAGTGACAACAACACTGAATTTAAGGAAGCAAAGGTAGATTTGTATTGTGATAGCCTTGGGATCAAACATGAGTTTTCTATTGTGAAGACCCCTCAGCAAAATGGGATTGTTGAGAGAAAAAATAGAACGATTCAGGAAATGGCTAGATCTATGCTTCTAGGTCGTAATGTTTCTAGGAGATTTTGGGTAGAGGCAGTGTCTAATTCATGCCACACGGTGAATAGGGTTTACCGTCCACACACACTTAAGACACCTTATGAATTGTGGACAGGTAAGAAACCCAACCTGGCATATTTTCGTGTTTTTGGGAGTAAATTCTACATCCTACGGGATAGAGAGAAATTAGGAAAGTTTGTTTCCTAGAGCGACGAGGGAATATGGCTAGGATATTCTTCGAAAAGAAGAGCGTACCGGGTTTTTAACCTAAGGAGCTCTAAGGTTATGGAATTAATAAACGTCACCGTGCAAGATGACGAACCTCCGACGGTTATTGATCCTAACCTTCAGTGTGAGGATGAGGACTCGTCTGACAGTGACCCACTTGTCCCCCACCCACACTCTGTGGTCCCCACGCATGTGTTAGGGGACACACCCGCTTGGGTTTAGAAGATCCATGACCCATCTTCCATTATTGGCGATCCCACTCTAGGGGTCAAGACTTGTGCTCAGCTAGAGAACGTTGTTAGCCATCTTTTCTACACGTCAAAAGTCGATCCCAAGAACCACAAAAAAGCGCTCAAGGATGAACACTGGATATCTGCTATGCAGGATGAGTTTCTTCAGTTTAAAAAGAATAATGTCTGGGAACTTGTCCCCCGACCTAGTGAGACTAATGTGATAGGTACCCGGTGGATTTTTAAGAATAAAATGGATGAAAATGGTACCATAATCAGAAACAAAGCTAGGTTGGTCGCTCAAGGATATACACAGATATAGGGTGTAGACTTTGGGGATACTTTTGCTCCTGTTGCGAGGTTTGAGTCCGTCCGTCTACTACTCACCATCGCATGTCGTCTGCGCTTCAAGTTATATCAGATGGATGTCAAGAGTGACTTTCTGAATGGAATTCTCCAGGAGGAGGTTTACGTGGAACAACCAAAAGGGTTTGAAGACCCTCAGCACCCGGAGCACGTCTACTATCTGAGGAAAGCCTGGTATGGTTTGAAGCAAGCACCCCGTGCTTGGTACAAGAGGCTTACTTCCTATCTCTTAGTTTGTGGCTTCAAGAGAGGGGACGTTGATATGACGTTGTTTGTCAGGAGAGATCACGGTGCAATTTTGGTTGCCCATGTCTATGTGGACGACATAGTCTTTGGATCCATGTGCTCTCAACATGCTCATCACTTTGAAGAGGAGACGAAAAGTGAGTTTGAGATGAGCATGGTTGGTGAGCTTACTTTCTTCCTTGGTCTCCAGGTTCGTCAGCTAGAGGATGGGATGTTCATCTCCTAATCCAAGTATGCTAGAGACCTAGTGAAGAAATTTGGTTTAGACTCCGCTAAGCATGCACGTACACCTATGAGTACCACTACCAAGCTTAGTAAGGACACTTCAGGCAAGGACGTAGAGAAAACCTTATATCGGAGTATGATAGGTAGTCTTCTCTACTTGACTGCCAGTCGTCCTGACATAACCTTTAGTGTTGGAGTCTGTGCGCGATATCAGGTGTCCCCGAAAGAGTCACATTTACTTGCTCTAAAACGTATTATTAAATACGTTAGCGGGACTCTCTCATGCGGTATTTGGTATTCCTTTGATACTGATGACCGTTTGTCCACCTATTCAGATGTCGATTGGGTTGGGGATGTAGATGATTGTAGGAGCACTTCTAGTGGGTTTTTCTATTTTGGTTTTGCTCTTGTCTCCTGGCTGAGCAAGAAGAAAAATTCCATCTATTTGTCCACTGCGGAGGCTGAGTATATAGCCCCCAGGAGTTGTTACACGCAACTCTTGTGGATGAAGCAAATGCAGGAGGATTATGGGATTTCACAGGACACAAAGACCATTTCCTTTGATAACACGAGCGCGATACACATATCCCGCAATCCAGTCCAGCATTCGCGCACAACGAACATTAGGATACGTGAGCACTTTATATGTCAGTTAGTTGAGGAAAAAGTCATATCCCTAAGTTTTGTTCCCACCGACCGTCAGTTAGCCGATATTTTCATGAAACCTTTAGATGCCCTTCGATTTGAGAGTCTTAGGAAGTCTTTGGGGATTTGCACAGTTGACTGAGGGGTTGGTCTATGTCTAGAATAAGATGCTTTTTTTATGTTCATATCATATGCTACCTATTGCTAGTCTGTTTTATATGTACCACTGCTTTGTTGTACAACTATTTAATTATGCTTTTGAAAAAATCCAAAAAGATTTTTGTTTTTTTATATAAATATTTCAGAAAAGCCCAAAAATATTTTTGTATTTTATTTTGCACCTTTTATGGATGAACATTTAAGATAGTCAAGTCACAATTTCATTCCATTTATTCATGTGACTGTTTGATAGAGATTTGAGACGCTACATCATTTCATCCATGTGCTTTACATTGTATGGAGTCTTTGAGATGTAATTAGTGAAATTTTCCTACATGTTTGTCTCTTATCTCCTTTATTGCACACATGCACGGCTTTATTTGATTATTGTACTTGTCTATCACATGTTGGCTTGAGTGTTTCCATCTCAATTCTGTCTATACAACTTGCAATATGCGATAAAACTTGACAAGATTGGAGTGCATGTAAAAATAATTTTTGTGACACTGAGTGATTGTTTAGGAACGGGGAGGGTCTGCGAAAGGTAATTCTCTTCTTTGCGCAAAAGCCACCGTTCAAAAGGACCTAAAAAATGGAGGATTTTTATTATCCGGGGTCCAAAGAGGTTAAAAGAGCCCGAAAAAATTTAAAGGCAATAAAAATCAATTCATGCCAAATATGGGCCACTTAGGTTTCACCTTCAATTCTCCAAAGTTTGAGAATTTAGAAAGCCTCTATTCAAAATAAAAATCCGAAGGAGTTTGGTTGGAGAATTCAAATAGGTTTGCACTTCCTTGAAAGTCCTGAAAAAGCATGAAATAGTTTTGGACGTTATTGGTGTGGAAATCACTTTGAGCTTTGATTGGTTGATTTGATTGAGTCAATGTCTTATATTTCCACCTTTTTACACCAAAGGAAGACTTTGAGTTCATTCGTTAGGAGTATCCGATATTCATCGTGCACATATGTCATGTTTGTATGCATTGATTTTCCTATCGAATCTGATCACACCCCTTCATTTTCGCTATCATTGACTTGGTTGTTTTTGTGATTTTCCATGGTGTGATTCTTTATTGTATACTACGTGTGAAAAAAATTTAAAAATATTAAAATAGCAGTTTATTCCCGTGTGTCATTCTCCATGTGCATTCATTTCTGCTGCTCATATTTCTCTATTTGGGGACATCATAAAAAGGGGGAGAAGAATTATGGGAGAGAATTGTTTTGGTGTCTGGTTGATTTATGAATGATTTGCTTAAGCTTAATTGTTCATCAATTTTTTCATATCATTATATTTCAAAATGTTGCTTGTCACGGGTATTTTCTTTTTCTCATGTGTGTAGGTACATCATTGTTCATTTTTGGATTGCACACCCTGATGAGAAAAGCTTTGAACGTTTCTGAAGAGCTGAAGATTTGGGAGACATGTCATTTAGTATTCTCAGTTTGAGGGTTTAATGGGGATATTATCTTATATGTCATTTAATTGCATAATTTGGATTTTTTATGTATGTACCGGCATAGACATAGGGGGAGATTTGTAAGGACATAATTTTATAAATGTCCGGGGTAGATTCTAGGAATTTTTTGTTTTCTCCTAGATCATAGTTCATATGTCTGATACCGCTACATTCGGCACGTCAACATGATCATCCTCGACGACCCGTATCCAAATTCAATGCATCCACTTTCTTCACGTGCATCATGCTACATGCAACGTGCTGCTCAGCTCATTCCCACTACTCCACTACGCTCTATCAGTAAAATGTTATACTGGAATTTTAAATATTTGCATAAGTATTTGGGAAATATTTTTGAAAATTATTTTTGAAGTCTGGGTTAATTTTTTATGAAAAGAAGAATTTTTCTAAGTGTAGAAGCGAATGGCCTCGATCGACGAGTCGCTCGAGCGACTTTGCAAGTCGTTCGCGCGAGATATCATGTCGCGCGATATCGTTCGAACGACTTCTGTCATTCATTCGAGCGACATGCTATCTCGTTCGAACCAGCCACCGCCTCGATTTTTTTATAAATATCTGATCTCCTTCTACATGATTTTCAAAGTCTTAATATTCTGCGAATCTTCCCAGAATAAGACTTCACCTTTTAAGGTTTTCTAAACATTTTTTATTCATAAAACCGATCCCATATATGTGTGTGAATCTTTAAACCTTCAAGAAGATTGTTTACTCATCTGGAGTACTTTGTGAGGAAGCCGCTCTCTTCGTCACTGCTTCCTTACTGGAAAGGGATTGTTCCAGCTGCCGACAATATAACTGACACCCGAGGGTATTTCTGTGTCACTGTATTTTCGTTGTAATCCGTTGTAAGCCGTTCTCTTACAAAAATTATTGTGAAAATAAAAGGTTTTGCCTCGTTGGGGATTTTTTCTCATATATGTGTTCTTGCATGTTTCATCATCGTATTTAATCACATATAGATGCACGTTTAGGACTTAAGTGGTAAAAACTGTGTTTAATTAAATAACTTCCTTATTCAAACGCAAGCGCACTCCTCCTCATCTGTGTATAATTGATATATTTATGTGGAACATACCCTTCTAGTTTTATTATGGGAAGTTGCATGATGCGGGTGAATCCCCTGAATTGAGGAGCTGGGTGAGTATAACCCCGGGTCATAGTCATCCAGTTATTATATAGTGTGATTTTATTCGGGTGAGACGTTTTGGGTATGATTCGGTCACACTTTCAGGTGAGGAACTATGATCGCTTCCCCTATGTTTGTGTTATTTAGGGTTCGGTGTGAGATCCCGACCTAGTTGGCCGGGAAAATGTGTGAGAAAATCCCTGGAGGATGATATCATTCTAGAGATTGCATCCATTGAGTTATATCTCTGAGGGATGGTTGACATACTTATATAGTGTGTGATATATATATATATATATATATATATATATATGAGATGTGAAAACATATATACATACATGGACTAAGATAAAGAATGAAATGTGAGATAAATTCTGGATCATCCAGGAGTATAAAATCTGGAATAAAATATAGGATATACGTATATAAGATGAGAATATTATATACGAGATAAATAACACTAAAATTTTAATAGTGCAATAACTAGTGAAGGTTATTCATAATGAATGGATATATGATAAGCAAGAAATTATAAGGTATAAGCTCAGGCAAAAGCTTGGAATAATGTATGCGGGGCATGAGATAATATTTGGGTATTTAGAAGTTCGGTGAGATGCTTGTTAGGCTGGGTAGCATAAATAGGATGTTTACAATACATGCGTTAGGTGTGCACTGTTAGATGAGAGGTGATGGGTAATCTCATGTGAGTGCGACACCAATTTAAATATGAAGAATATCATATTTTTTATTTAAAGTATTTTAAACACTTGCTAATTTTTTTTATAACTCAGGCTCTGCCCGTACCTATTTTTCCCTTTTCTCCTTATTTATTATACTTTTTAGGTGTCCAGCGCTGAATCTACCATGTACAACAACTCTAACGGTCAACACCTCCAAACCCAAACCCAAACCCAAACTTAAACCAAACCCAAACCCAAAAAACGTTCCCATGACGGCATTGTGTACGGATAGAATCGTTGATGAAGGTGATGTCGAGGTGTGAGGCAACTTCACGGATAACTTTCAACAAGGTCAATTGGTGTTGGATCGATACCGTCTTAACAACCCGAGATCTGTAACTTAATAGGTCTCGTGAACAACCCGAGATCTATAAGCTTAAGGCTGTAGATATGAACTTTGGCTTGGTTTGTGCGAAGAAAAGTGGTGGAACACACATCTCCTACCTGCACACCTAGAAGAC
Source organism: Sambucus nigra (assembly GCA_949130495.1). Classification (NCBI taxonomy): domain Eukaryota; kingdom Viridiplantae; phylum Streptophyta; class Magnoliopsida; order Dipsacales; family Adoxaceae; genus Sambucus; species Sambucus nigra. Next base: position 40,315 of record CASBWL010000091.1, read on the forward strand.
AAAAAAAATGATGATGGTAGAGCATAAAATGGAGAAAAAAAAAGTGGAGAAAACAATAGTTGTATGCTCGGAGAGAAACCCAAACCCTCATTATTGAAAGCCAGAAATCGAAACCCAAACCGTCATTCTTGAAATCTAGAAATCAAAACCCAAACAACCTCTTGTATTCTGAATAAAAAATAGAAAGATAAAAAATATCAGAAACCCAAAAATTAACATGTTTTCAAATGTAAAAAACACATGGTTGTATGCGTGGAAAGAGAGGAGAGAGATAACATATCAAATATTAACTCAAAGGAGATTGGCTCTGGTACCGATTACGATACCGATTACGTCTGATCTTGCCGCCACTCTCGCTGGTTAAGCCAATAAATAACTTTTATTCCTACCGTAATCTGTATAGATAATAAAACATCAGAACTAAAAAAAATACAGAATGGAAATGAGAGGCAAGAAAGAGTTAGATGAACGCTACTTCAAAGCTGTGGAAAAAATGGACATACCTGTAAACAAATAAAATTTGTATATAATACTTGTAAACCAAAAAAGACGCAAAATGATGTGGAGATGGACGCTACTTCAAAGATGGGCAAAAACGGACATACGCGTAAACAAAGAAAATTGGTATATAATACATGTAAACAAAAAAAATGCAAAATGATGTTGGAGAAAATATTGGTTTGTTCATTGAGAAAATATATGTTTGGTTTCAAAAGGATGTGGAGAGAGGAGTAATGGAGAGAGAGAGAAGGGGGCTTAACTCTCTTTTCTTTTCAATCCAAAAGAGGTGTTAAATGAAGATAGATATCATCGAGCCTTGTGCTATGGTAAAAGTGGGGAGAGAGTAAGAGAGAGTGGTTGTGTTGACGAATATATTGCCAGCGGTGGTATCTTTTCTCGAGCCTTGTGCTCTTTATTTAATGTCGAGGTAGCATTAGTGAGACCAAACGTGGCCTCGTGTGCAATATATTTTATATGATGTGGCTATATGATGTGGCAATAGTTGTATGACTTGGCAAAAGACCCTCCTGCTTTATTATATAGATATATATGAGATGTGAAAACATATATACATACATGGACTAAGATAAAGAATGAAATGTGAGATAAATTCTGGATCATCTGGGATAATAAAATCCGGAATAAAATATAGGATATACGTATATAAGATAAGAATATTATATATGAGATAAATAACACTAAAACGTGAATAGTGAAATAACTAGTGAAGGTTATTCATAATGAATGGATATATGATAAGCAAGAAATTATAAGGTATAAGCTCAGGCGAAAGCTTGTAATAATGTATGCGGGGCGTGAGATAATATTTGGGTTTTTAAAATCTCGGTGAGATGCTAGTTAGGCTGAGTAGCGTAACTAGGATGTTTAAAATATATGTGTTAGGTGTGCACTGTTAGATGAGAGGTGAGGGATAATCTCATGTGAGTGCGACACCAATTTAAATATGAAGAATATCATATTTTTAATATTAAAGTATTTTAAACACTTGCTAATTTTTTTTTATAACTTGGGCTCTGACCCGTACCTATTTTTTCTTTTTCTCCTTCTTTGTTATACTTTTTAGGTGTCCAGACATAGGGACGCCTGGATGACTATTTCTTTCGAGTCCAACATTATTTCCACAGTTGTGGATGTGGTCATGATAATGTATAGACACTTCCATCGTTGTGATCTAGATAGGAGGTATTGTAATTTATATTCGGGCATGTTTCCAAACTGATGTCATTTATTTTAATTCTGATATTTCTATATATGCACATTCAATATGGTTGTATAATGTTTTATCGAGAGTTATCAGTTATTTATTTAATCATTTCAATTTTCATATTAATTATATGAATGGATTTTTATACATTTAGGTTAAAAAGATTAGAAATTTTAAAATTTGACACCAGGCCTAATAGGTTATTAGTAATTAATTGGTTTTCGATAGTGATACTAAGAATGAACCACTTGAGACTCCTATTTTAATTTCATACAGGACTGATCACCCAGTATTTTACTAGGCGGGGTGTCACAGTTTGGGGTTCGGTTATAGAAAACTCATTGCATTTTCTTGCTTCTTATTATTTTGCTTTGAATTTCTTTCTCAATTTTGAATGCTCATACTTTCTTCATCATAGCTCAAAATTGGACGTCGTTTCTTCCAGTATTCCTATGACTTCAAGCTTTTCAACTTTCTAGTTGGATCTGCTTTCGGACTAAGACTTCAAAATTACTAAAACTCCCTTTGATCTCCTTTCTTTGGATTATTTCATTGTTTCGATTTCTCTCTCACACTAACTTGCATGAAATACCTGTAAAACACATGGGAGATACACAAAACACAAAACAATCGCTAAGGAGGGTTAGTAGCATAAATATGAGATACATCCAAGTTAATTACAATGCATGAGATCATAAAAGGATCGAAATTAAGGGAATAAATATGAAACATTTACGCCTTATCAAATCCCCCTAACTTAGAATGTTTCGCGTCCCGAGAAATGTAAAAGAATAAGAGTATGAGTTGAGGAAATATGTAAAACAATTTATTGCGATAGAATACCTCTTTCACGGACAAACGATTACATTTAGTGTATGCAATAAGCCATTAAACCCCTAGGTTACCCTAACAGGACGAGTGATGTCTCGTGAGGGTTTGCAGTGAATATACTCACAAAATTCAATTTTTGTCTCAAAGAAAAATCAAAATAAATTAAAAATTATACAATTTAAATTCTCCAAAAATAGTCACCGTAAATTTATATTTAATAGTCTTAATTTGTATTGTGTCTGTACGAAGCCAAAAATTAAATCGCTAACGTTCACCGATTGATCTTTACGTTACTTTTCAAAAATTCGCTTTGATTCAATTTCTCACGGATCCTCTCACAAACGAATCACTCGAAATATGACTATTTTTTCTCGGTGTGCGTGATTTATAAGAGTAAATATAATGAAACACGAATTCATGCACATAAATTTTGAAGACAAACTTTATTCAGGTAAAAAGATCTCATCATCGAAATACGGTTGTTGGGAAATGGAAACATCGCCTCTTATTCACCCTAATTAATCTTTCTTGTTATCTTTTCGTGTCTTAGGCTCTTAACGCAATAATTAATTTTGTTATTCAGACTCGGTTTGGACTTTTTCCGGTTATAAGGTGTATTGGGTAAAAAGTGGGAATGGCTTGGAAATTCGGAATTGAATTTTTTTCTTACAATGTCTCTTAGTGCCTTTTCGGGCATTTGCTCATTTTCTCTTCTTTTTTTTACTTTTTTCTATATTTTTTTCTTTCTATTATCTTTTTTTTTTCTTGCTATTTTTGTTGAGCATTATTATAATTTTCTTGCCCCTTTTTTGTGCACCATTTGGACTTAATTGATGAATTTTTCGATTTTCAAAACTCCGGGCTTCATTGGTTTTATTCGGGTTAATTAAACGAATTGCGAATTTTATTCGGCTCAATTGGTCCTGCAAAAAGGGCTATTTTTTTTTTACTTTTTATGGCTAATATTTTTGGGTAAACAAATGATAGCATAACTTCATTTATCCGAATTACTCATTATTTTACCATATCCGTCTCGAGAATATATTTAATTTAGAGATATTTTTAACACATTTTTCAAGGCAAGATTTCACTCCTTTCTCGTAACCGATCAAAACGATGGAGTAGACGTCTTTAACGACTTTTTTAAACGCTAAAATGAACGTTGAGTTAACCACTAACTAGGATTGATTTAATTACTCGCAAAAGATGATAGGCTCGAAATATCACCGGGTTAATTAATCTCCACACTTATTCCCAAAGTCATCAATTTTCTCTAAATTTTCATGTTTGGTCAATTTCGGTTAATGCATTTGATTTTTACAATTTGAGACTTCAAACAAAATTTTTGTGATGTTTTTTGAAAAATTTAAATTTGAATTTTTATTAATTTTGTAGGAAATTGTTTTGAGTGTTTTTCGAATTTTTCAATTTTTATAAATTTTTTTTTGGCGTTTTAAAAGTTTGTGTAGTTTCAGAAATACGCATTTGTCCCCCCCTAACTTAGACTTTTGCATTGTCCTCAATCTAAAGGACCAAAATCTAAATAAGAAAAGATAATAAGTGCGATAAGGAAAATAAACAAATATTCAAAATGTAAGATTTTTCATTAAAACCACCAAATACATACAAGGAGGAAAGATATAGCATTACATAGTTCTTTCACAAATCAACACATGTAATATAAAGAACCACACAAAAGACACCAACAACGAGATTGCTATTGTGGTGGGGGGTGGAAGGGCTGGATGCGCTCGAGTTATAGGGATCGTAAAAATATGTCGGGCATGAGACATTTGGCCCGACTTAAAAGTGGTACATTTCATCTTAGAGCCCAACCATCATACTTATGTCGCGGTGATAAGATTGTTGGTCTACCCGACATTCATTCACGAAACCTTCAAAATGCGCCTTTAGTGCATCGATGTGGCGAGTAATGCACTCCCCCTCCGGCTCATAATCGGAGTCCCCTTCATCATCGTATTCCTCCTCTTCGGGAATGGTAAGGGTAAAACAACCCCTTTCTATCTCATCTTTCGTTAGATAATGGCGATGGAGAACGGGTTGTGAATGTTGTTGATGAACGTCTCATGGATAGTGTTGGATTTAAGAATGAGGATCACGTAGAAATAACACACGTCCTCCTCATAAACCCAATTATTTGTCGGGGTTAAAAAAGTGCATCCCCCTCGGCGGTGGAAGAGGGCAGTGACTTCTCCCGGTAACTCTTCCTAAATGGCCCGACGCTCAATGTGGATAGTGAGGGATGCCCATAAGTACTCATGGAATCAATCACATTCTTATTTGGAGTGTAATTCATGGTCGGCCTCCTCATAGAGGATGGTGGTGGAGTCTTACTTTCGGGGTTGGAGGTGGCGGTGGGGAGCCATGGTGGAGGAAGGATTTGGAGAATTAAGATTTTTAGAGGAGATGTAATAATAGGTTAGGTGTGAAGGAGGGGGTGGTAAGTGATGTATTTATAGGTGGGTAGGGGTGAAATTTGGGGGGAAATGGGAGGGGTGGTTGTGGGAAAGGGTGGAGGAAAGAATTTGGGTTGAAAAATGGTTTGGGGAGAAGTGTGGGAGGGGTAAATTTCATAGGGAGGGAAAGGTGAAAGATTAGGGATAATGAATTTAGAAAAGGGGGTGAATACTGATCAGGTTCTTCTAACCTCTTTGGGGGTGCAGGTATGAGCACAATCTGGTGCGGTTTAAGCATAATCTAGCATGGGTTAAAACCGTGCCAGAATTTGGCACGGTTTAAAGCCGTGACAAATATGGGTACGTTTCATTAAAAAAATAACACCCCAAAATTTCAAGAGGGACTAAATCATTTTAACCTAAGTCTCTCTCTCTCTCTCTCTCTCTCTCTCTCTCTCTCTCGCTCTACACGCTACCCGGCCTCCTCCACAATCCACACTACCCCCGATTCATCATTGTTGCCTCCCTACTCCTCCAAGAGTCCACACTCTCCAGCTCCTCCATCATCCATGAACTGTCATCATCCACAGACTTCCATCCACAAACTGCTATCATCTACCATCTGCACGAGCGAAGAAATCGAACAAAATAGGTATTTCAATATCTTGTATTTCAATTACTGGTGCTTTGATTTCATAATTGAACTTAATAGAAGGACGACCTGCTCTTCTCCTATAACCGAGAAAGGACACATTTTGGATTAACATTAGGTTGGTTTTTAGAATGTTCAATTTACGTTTGACATTTATGATATAATGCTTTTACCCTAAAATACACTATTTGTGAAATTGTCTTATGTAGAAGATGTTTTGGAATGTATATGGTTTTTCTGATCATATTGGACTTTGGATCTGTAACTGTATGGTTGTACTTATTTTTTGAATCTGCAATTGAGTTCTTTGTACACTTGCTGAAAGAAAGACATGTGACATCTTTTCATGCGCATTATATATTTTGTTTTGTAATTAGACTGCGAGTAATGGATTCTTATTTGGAGACCATAATTTTCTCATCTAAAGTTTCATAGTTTTAGATGTTTGATAAGTACCAGGATGTAATGTGTAAATACAAATGTTTTAGTTTAGATGATCAGGAGACTAAGTGGTTGAAGACCCGAACTCATTTTTATTTATCCTGACTTTGGAATTTTTTGAGAAAAAGATAATCTTATTAAGACATTCGGGATCCACATTTCAGCATAACAAGCTAACGTGGATAATACTTTGTAAATTTTTATACTTGAAATCCATTATTAATTTAAAAGTTAGCTTTGGCACCTTTTCTCATTAGATTTCTACAATGCATTAAGTTAGGAACATATTTGACTATCCAAAAAATTCCATTTTTTGTTCAACCCGTGTATTGAAAACTGTATAAGTCTCACATTCACATCTCAAGTTCTTTTCTATAGGAAAAGGTACTCAGTTGGCCCGATAATCCGACATGTAAATTTCATACCATAAACTAATAGAGTTAGTTCGTTACATACGACTTAGTTTGAAGACACCCCAAAGAAGAAGCCAAAGTTTAATTACTCTCTTGTATATGCAATTGCACGCCAGTTTTTACACATCACCAGAGAAAGGTAAACTGATTACACATATTTGGTGTCTAGTGTAAATGTGGTGGTTATTCATTATAAATGGGGAGCCTATACTAAAAAGTTCCAAAAATTTCAGATATTTATCTTGACTGTATGCTATAGTAAGTGTGTCGATCGGTCTTTGTGCTTCAATCTAAATTAAAAACTATTGTCTCTTTAAAACTATCAACTAACAATAAGTAAGAGATGTTCTCCATTTTTAGCATGCATATACCCAAAATTCTCACTATTCTAGCCCAATTATAGCATTTGTTAATCATTTAGGACTATTTTTTGGGTTTGATTTCTTATATTAATGATATGAAAGGGTGAGATAATTTGTAATGATGGATCATAATATCCATCATAAATTTTACTACACTAAAAAAAACATTTTGGCACACCCTGATATTAAAATTCTGGCACAGTTTAAAATTGTGTAAGATTTTGGCACGGTTTAATAGAAATTTGGCACACTTTAAAACAGTGCCGAAATTTGGCACTATTTTAAAGTGTGCCAAAATTGAGTACACTTAATAAAATATATAATACCCCCCCCCAAAAAATTACACTCCTCTCTCTCTCTCTTGTTCCCGCTCACGAGTTCCCACACCGCTCACTCTCTCTTCACTAGGGCTCGGTTTCTCTCTCTCGCCTCTTGGTCAGAGTTCACTCCCTCTTCGCTAGGTCTGCAGGCGGTCGGTGTCCATTCTCTCTCTAGGTCAGCGGCAGACGGTCCATTCTCTCTCTAGGTTGGCATCCATTCTCTCTCTAAGTCGCTTTTAAGTCGCTGGTCGGAATCTCTACAGCCGACGCTCTCTCTCTCCGGCCCATTTTCTCTTTCTCTGGTCACTGCATTGTTCTCTCACTCCACTCATCCCAATCAGGTAATTGTTTAAAGCATTGTATTTTTTTAACCTAATTTAGGTATAAGATTTGATCCTAGAGTTTATGATATGCGTGGTTTGATTCGTATTTGCTTTTTAGGGTTATATATATACATTTTTAAATATTTATTATTTTTTAATGTGTGAGTTTTTGGTGCAAATTGAGTGTTGATAATTAACAAAATTAAATCATTGATTTTTAAATGGACCTTGGAATCTTTTAGTGGTAAATTGTGTTTTAATGTTCTTACCCTTTTAATTAAAATGCATATTTGATTTGATTCGTACATGTTACAGAGTTTTAAGAAAATTTGAGTGCTAAATATTCAATAATAATGTAAAAATAACCAATTGAAAAGTAGACACCCCACTAATTAAATGGATAAATAAGATTATGTTTTGAAAATTTAAGAAAAAACAAAAAAAAACTATTTAAATAGTAAATAGACATTAATACTAAAAATTCAATAATGATGTTACACATGTAGAAAAACCTTAGACCCGTTCAAGAGGTCTCACTATGATTGTGGTGAGAACTCTTGAATTGTCCCATTTTTGAACAGTTTGGAAATGAAAAAGTTTGTATTGTACATAATGTTTATGCATGTCCTATTTTGAAAAATTCGGTGGCATCTCTTTATGTTCTTTGGGTGCATACTAGATTGATGTAGTGTTTTGTGTTTTCTTGGTTGCAAAACTTAAGTAACACATGAACACTACCAATTTAAGTTGTGTACTTGAAGAACTGTTGGGAGATGCTGGCGAAATTTTCTAGATTAGGACATGGAATGAGACATTATGACCAATACAAAATATGCATTTTCGAATGGGATATGACCTTTACCCTATAGATGAGATGGAGGAAATATAGGAGACAAATTATATACATATTTACACTTGAATAAACTTCAATATATTTACAGTAAGCATTTATAATATAACGTGTGTTCTTTAAACTTATCAAGATGTCGTCGGGAATCAATAAAGAGTGGATAAATGAGAAAAATATCGAGACCGATACATATAGAGATGGGGTGTTACAGTTTCTACATTATGTGCGTAGTAATAGTTCGAATGCTAAACATTTATGTCCCTGTAGCCGTTGTCGAAATGGGAAAGGACATGTTGTTATAGCTGACATATTCATTCATTTAATAACATATGCTATGGACATGAACTCTACCTTATTGCATTTTCATGGTGAGACATTAGTTGTTGATCAAGTCCAACCACCACCGCAATCTGTGACACCGACAGAACACGCTGATGTGCACAATATTCCAATTTTGAATGATCTTGTGAACGATGCTTGTGAGATGCTTATGGGTGAAGCAGAACCTAGTGAACCTAATTGTGTCGGCAGTGATGATGACCCCCAACTTCTGAGGTTCCCAATGATTCCCACACACATAAATACAAATGGAAGAAGTATGATCGTTTACATCAACTCACACAGGAGCCATTGCACCCAGTTACCGGTTCTTCGCGTCATACCACAATGTATGCTCTTATAAAGTTGAATGATTTGAAACACAATTAAATTTATCGGATGGTGCTACAGGTGGAATTGTTATATTTTTTAAATGAACTACTTCCTGAAGAGAACAACTTGACAACTACAGAAATGAAAAACATCGTTAGAGATCTCGGTATGGATTATGTTAAGTATGATGTATGAATTAGAAACTATATGATATTTTGGAAAGAGCATGAAAAATATACTAGATGTATAAAATTTGGTTCTTTACGCTACAAGTTTACTTGTCTAGACGAGGACGGGGTAGAAATTCAGAATACTAATGGAAAAAAAAGTACTCTAGGGTTCCTAAGAAGGTAATGCGACATTTGCCTCTAATCCCTAGGCTAAAACGACTTTATACCATAAAATGGATCGCAAAGAAAATGACTTGGCATGCTCATGCAAGCTCTTGTAAGGATTTATTGCATCATCCCCGGGATTCAGCAGAACGGGTAAATTCAAACATTATGTGGAGAGATTTTGCAAAAGATCTGCGGAATATTGGACTTGTAATAACAACCGATGGTTTCAGCCCGAATAACATGTTTGGCCGTAAGTATAGTTGTTGGACAGTGATAATTCAACCTCTCAACCCTCCCCCATCAATGTGTATGAAAAGTGAGTTTTCAATGTTGTCTGTATTGATTCCCAGACCAAAGTCACCATCAGGTAATATTGATGTCTTCCTCCAATCGTTGGTCGATGAGTTAAAGATCTTATGGTCTGGAGTTAAGGCTTGGGATGCATACAAAAATGAGAAATTTCAGTTAAAATCCATATTGATGTGGGGTATACATGATTTTCCAGCTTATGCGATGTTAGCAGGTTGTTCAACTCAAGATTACAATGGGTGCCCTGTTTGTTCTACAAATACACCTTCTGAATATCTTCCTAAGTCAACGAAATATTATTACCAACGATCTCGTATGTTCCTTTCTAAAGACCATCCTCACAGGTTTGACACATCAAATCAAACATTTAATGGTAAAATAGAGGATGCTATGGCTCCAAGAAAGTTAACAAGTGTAGAAGTTGAGCAAATAGTGTCAGTTATCGCTCGAGAAGTTGTTCAAAGAGAGGGAGAGGGAGACAAAAAGGGGAAGTCAAAGGGAAAGAGAAAGGGGAAGTGGAAGAGGAAGGGGAAAGGGAAGGGGAAGGGTAAGGAGAAGGAGGATGTCGTAATGGAAGACGATGATTATCCAAGTGAGGGTGACGATGAGAATCTAGCAGGTACCGAGGGTTTTTTAAGGAGGTCAATTTTTTTTGACTTAGGGTACTGGAAGGATCATGATGTTGACATAATTTAGTTATTATGCATGTTGAAAAGAATGTCACAGAGACTCTTATAGGTAAAATACTCTCGGTGAAAGGTTCATCAAATAAAGATACGGTTAAAGCCCGTGAAGACTTGAAAGTTCATTTGAATTTTAAAAGGAAATTATGGATGAAAGATGCTGAAGGCAGTAACAAAAGGCTCATACCAAAGGCACCTTTCGCATTAGGAAAGTAAGAGAAAGAAGCATTTTTTCATACACTAAAAACATTAAAGGTACCAATTAGATTTTCATCAAATTTCAGCAACAATGTTAACATCGATCCACCTGGATTTACCAATCTCAAGTCCCACAATTATCACGTCATTATGCAACGGTTGCTTCCTGCATTGCTTATGCATTCATTTTCGGATAATAAGCCTTTGTTTAAATCTATACCGCGGATAAGAGGATTCTTTAATGTGTTGTGTGCCAAAGTGATATTTAGGGAACATCTTTTGAAGGCATAAAAATGCATTGGTAGAGGCACTTTGTGTCTTTGAAATTTATTTTCCACCTGCCTTTTTTATGGTGATGATCCACCTCATGCACCATTTAGCCGATGAAGCTTTAACAGCTGGCCACCAAGATATCAGGTGATGTGGTTGTTTGAGAGAGAAATTGGAAGGTATAAAAAGAGGTCACGAAATAAGAGGTACATAGAAGGGAGCATTGCTAATGCATATTTGTTACATAAAGCTTATTTATATGCCATGGAGTACATATCAAAAAGAGGGGAAGGAACACGTAAGAGGAATCTTGAGTATTTTCTTGATGATGAGTTTGATGACTCGGAATGCCAATGACCATTGGGTAAAAGTAAAGAATTGATCTTAAATAATGTACAATATGAGCAAGTGCGAAGATAGGTTTTATATCAATGCAACGGTGTTGATGAATGGAGAAGGCACACACTTAGTTCTATGTTAATTCATATTAATTTATTGTAATGTGATATTTATTAATTTTGAAACTAGTTTCTTGTAGAAAATTTGTGGTAACTAAGACTCAATCGAGGCATAGAATTGATGATTTCATCCCTTGGCTAAGGAACGAGGCAAGTATTTATTTATACATATACTTTTTATCAACTTTAATAACTTTTAATGAAACTTTAAAAAATTATCAATTCCTTATAGGCCTCAAGATTTAATGATACGGGAATTTTTCCATATGCTAATGGTCCGCTCCATAGGGTTACCAGTTATGAGAAATTTCAATGCAATGGGTACACTTTTTGTTGTTCTGAACATGAAGAGAATCATAACTTTCAGAGTAGTGGTGTATCCACTAAGGCCTTTAATAAGAAGGGGATTATGACAACCTTTTATGCAGTTATTAGACAAATACTCGACCTCAATTATGTTGAGTTCACACATACTATCTTTTATTGTGATTGGGTGGATGTTGATGTTAAAAATGCCTGCAAAGTTGAACCCACCTCAAAATTGGTGATGGTGAATCTTAGTAAGCTCGTGATTAAAAATACTATTCACGATGATCCGTTCATCCTTGCATCTCAAGCCAGTCAAGTATTTTATTATCAAGATGTAAAGCTGAAAGGGTGGTCAGTTATTTTACACTCTCCAAGAGACTGACGAAAGAAATAGATGCGATTGATATTGACCGTATGATGTATGACTCCATTCTCGAGGAAAATGATAAATTGCTGAAGCTTTTGGACACATGATTTCTAGTGAAATGATTTAGTTCTGAGCTTGTTTTTGAATATGCAATATTCTATTTATTCCGTTTGTTGTTGTTGTTGTTGTTGTTGTTATTGTTGTTGTTGTTGTTGTTGTTGTTGTAAACATTTAATAGTTTAATGCTGTTTGAACATTTAATACATGTATGGTTGTTTGAACTTGTAATTCTATATTTACTGATGTTTGAGCATGTAATATACTGGTGTCTATTTGAACATGTAATCTTCTTTATATTTCTATTTGAATATGCAATATTCTTGTAAATGTTTATTCTGATTATTTTTGTGTCCAATAGTCACTTTTTTCTAGATAAATGTCTCGTATGGGTGATACTTTGCAACCATCAATAAATGGGGAGACACCTATATCAACCTCACGCTCTAAGGTTTCTTCAAGAGTAAGTGATGACTCTTTCACTAAGAAGTTAAAATTTAATGAGCACGACCTTCCAGTTGGTTATGCCCCTCATGATAAAATATTTCAGGTAATTTAAATTTTGTAATGTTCATTTTGTCTAAAAAAAGTATCGTATTATCAAACCTAATGTTAATATATTTGTGTACATGACCAAATTCAAATGCTTCTGGATGTATACAAAGTGAGTGGTCAGGAGGAAACCTTGGATGACGGGCCTATTTTTGAGGTTATCGAAAAGGATACGCGAGGACGTGTTCATTGTGTTGGGTCCATAATTTCGAGAACCGCTATATTAGGGTCTACATTTGCTAGAGAAATGCTTGAGGAGGTGAAAGAGGACATCGAAAATTGGAAGGATCATGTTAATCACCTTAGGAGTGACATAGAGGGGATAAAATCATCATTAGATGAATTCATTACTGACTTCAAAATCGGGAAATTTTTAGGTGTTGGACAGAACGTTCAAGGGTTACCTACTATAGGCACTAGAACTCCTTCGTGTTCTCGTTCCTCCCCTGTAATCGAGGTTCAAAATTTTACATCTCTAATTGAAAGCAAAATACTATCCCACACATGTGAACTTGGTTTTTATGGGAGGAAAACGCAACCAGGAGCCATCTCGACCGTTCACTTCCATACGTTGAGAAAGAATGAAGTGCGAGTTTTACTCGATGACATCAAAGTGCCCGAGTATCCAGTTTGGGGTGGAAAACAAGATCATTGCGAGAACTTGAAAGATGTTGGTAAAAATGGAATTATGCATTGGCGCGACGACCTTTGTCCTCCCATTGGTTACACCGACGAATGACCTTTGTTATCCCATTGGTGACACCAGTGACCTACACCACCTTGCTTCGAAGTACTTCCCTCTAAGGTACAAATCTGCAAAATTACTACTTATATTCCTAATTTATGCTTCTATATTCCTACTCCACCACCTATAGCATCAAGAAATTATTGAGTTATCGTTACGCAATCAACTATTGAATTGAGTTATCGTTATGTAATCAACTATTGAATTGAGTTATCGTTATGCAATCAACTATTGAATTGAGTTATCGTTACGTAATCAACAATTTAATTGAGTTATCATTATGCAAAAAAGGAACTAAACCAGTTATTTATTTATCATTATTGAGCGGGAAGCGCGGGCGAGCTGTTATATATAACAACTCTATTATATGTAACACCTGTTATATATAACATATTTATTATATATAACACCTGTTATATATAACATATTTATTATATATAACACCTGTTATATATAACATCCGTTATATATAACAATCATTATATATAACATAGGTGTTATATATATAACAACTATTATATATAACAACTCTGTTATATATAACAATTGTTATATATAACACCTAAATGGATTTCTTAGTATTCTCTCGTTGATTTCATATATAGAACAACTAATGGGATTCCAAGAAATCACCCTCGAACAACTGATATATAGAACAACTAATAGGATTTCTTATTCTCTCGTTGATTCTGAAAATTATTTTCAAAGAAGATTTCTTGGAACTGATCCTATGTTAAGTCATTAATATCTCACTAAGGCAGAAAAGATGGCCACTGAAAATCCAATTATATTTTAAATAGATATGTGACCAATTTTACCATAACCATACGTAGATTAGGCTTGAAAACAAGCCGTTCGAGGGTGACAACCCAAACCAACCCCCATGCGGCCCCATAAGAGGCACGGACACCTCGCACGTGACCAATGTAACTCGTGCAAACTGACCGCGTAGTCCCGGGTCTCCCGATTTTAGAATATGATGATAATTTCAGAATACACATATTAGGCTTGAAAAAAAGCCGTTCGAGGGTGAAAACCCAAACCAACCCCCAATTGGTCCCGTAAGAGGAACGAACACCTCGCACGGGACCAATGTAACTCATGCAAACTGACCACGTAGTCACGGGTCTCCCAGTTTGAGAATATGATGATAATTTCAAAATATGTAGATTAGGCTTGAAAGCAAGTTGTTCGAGGGTGAAAACCCAAACGAGCCCCAATGCGGCCCTATAAGTGGCACGAACACCACACACAGTTCCAATGTAACTCGTGCGAACTGATAACATAGCCCCGAGTCTCCCAATTTGAGAATATGACGTTAATTTTAAAATACGTAGATTAGGCTTGAAAATAAGCCGTTCGAGGGTAAAAACCCAAACCTGCCCTTATACGAAACTGTTAGAGGCACGAACACCTCCCACAGGACCAATGTAACTCGTGCGAACTGATCGCGTAATCCTGGGTCTCCCGGTTTGAGAATATGATGATAATTTCAAAATACATAGATTAGGCTTGAAAACAAGCCGTTCGAGGGTGAAAACCTAAACCAGCCGCCATACGGCTCCATAAGCGGCACGAACACCTTGCATGGGACCAATGTAACTTGTGTGAACTGACCGCGTAGTCCCGGGTCTCTCGATTTGAGAATATGACAATAATTTGAAAATACATAGAGTAGGCTTGAAAACAAGTCGTTCGAGGGTGAAAACCCAAACCAACCCTCCATACGGCCCCGTAAGAGGCACGGACACCTTGCACGGGACCAATGTAACTCATGTGAACTGACCGCGTAATCACAGGTCTCCCGGTTTGAGAATGTGACTATAATTTCAAAATACATAGATTAGGCTTGAAAACAAGCCGTTCGAGGTTGAAAAACTAAACCAGCGCCCATACGGCCCCATAAGAGGCATGAGCACCTCGCACAGGACCCATGTAACTCGTGTGAACTAACCGCGTAGTCCCGGGTCTCCCAATTTGAGAATATGATAATAATTTCAAAATACATAGATTAAGCTTGAAAACAAGCCGTTCGAGGGTAAAAACCCAAACCATCCCCCATACGGCCCCGTAAGAGGCCCGAACACCTCTCACGGGACCAATGTAACTCGTGCGAACTGACCGTGTAGTCCTGGATCTCCCGCTTTGACAATATGATGATAATTTCAAAATACGTAGATTAGGCTTGAAAATAAGCCGTTCGAGGGTGAAAACCCAAACGAGCCCCCATACGGCCCCGTAAGAGGCACAAACACCTCACACGAGACCAATGTAACTTGTGCAAACTAAACGCGTAGTCTCGGGTCTCCCAGTTTGAGAATATGTTGATAATTTCAAAATACATAGATTAGGCTTGAAAAGATGTCGTTCAAGGGTGAAAACCCAAATCAGCCCCCATACGACGCCGTACACCTCGCACGAGACCAATGTAACTCGTGCGAACTGACCTCATAGTACCAGGTCTCTTGATTTGAGAATATGATGATAATTTCAAAATACGCAGATTAGGCTTGAAATAAATCCATTAGAGGGTGAAAACCCAAACCAGCTCTCCATACGATCCCGTAAGAGGCACGAACACCTCACACGGGACCAATGTAACTCGTGCGAAATGATTGCGTAGTCCCAGGTCTCCCGATTTGAGAATATGATAATAATTTCAAAATATGTATATTAGGCTTGAAAACAAGCCTTTCGAGGGTGAAAATGCAAACTAGCCCCTATACGACCCCGTAAGAGACACAAACACCTCGAAGGGGACCAATGTAACTCGTGCGAACTGACCGCATAGTCTCGGGGCTTCACGTTTGATAATATGATGACAATTTCAAAATACATAGATTAGGCTTCAAAACAAGCCGTTCGAGGGTGAAAACCAAAACCATCCCCCATACGACCCCATAAGAGGCACGAACACCTCTCACGAGACCAATGTAGCTCGTGCGAACTGATCGTGTAGTCTTGGATCTCCCGTTTTTAGAATATGATGATAATTTCAAAATACGTAGATTAGGCATGAAAACAAGCCATTCGAGGGTGAAAACCCAAACTAGCACGTACATCCCGGTAAGAGGTACAAACACCTCGCATGGGACCAATGTACCTCGTGTGAACTGACCGCGTAGTCCTTGGTCTCCCGATTTGAAAATATGAAGATAATTTCAAAATACGTTGATTAGGCTTGAAAACAAGTCGTTCGAGGGTGAAAACCCAAACCAGCCCCCATACGGCCCCATAAGAGGCACGAACACCTCTCACGGGACCAATGTAACTCGTGTGAACTGATCAGGGAGTCATAACTTGCGTAAGATTTTCAATTTTAGAATATAATAATAATTGCAACTCCTATATGTAACTTTTTTAGCTTGAGTAAGTTTTTTTTTTTTTGTAAATTACCGAGTTACTAATATCTTCTCTTTTTTGTATCCTATTTTTTTTGCAGGATAACATTTTATCGTTGGCATTTATTCACGTGGAACACACAGAGAACTCAATGGTTTACAACAAGGGGTTTATTCACGATTCTATTTTTTTGTGTTATGACCGTGCGGGCTTTTTTAGTTTTATTGTTAACTTTTTTGGACGTACGGAATTTTGTAAGTTAATTATTATATTTTGTGGTTGTACGGTCTTTATGTTAGGCAGGTTTTATATTAGCAGGTTTATGAACGTCCAGAAAATAGAGAAAACTCTGCCCAATTTTTTTGGTCTGTGAACTATTAAAGACTTGTAATATTTTGAAGTTTGTATGTACATTAGTTTATCAACAATGTGTAATATTTTCAATTTGTGAATTTTCATGCTTTCAAATAATTTTTTTTTTTCTTTTTATAAAATATTTGGCATAGTTCAAAACCGTGCCAAAAGTGTATCATATTTTTTAGATAGTTATGGATGTAGGACAACAAGATGTGGCGCTTCTTTCTAGGTAACAAAGTTTATCCCCTTGATAAGAAGTCTCTCTATGTACTAGGTAACCTGTATTGATCTCACACAACAAGAGGTGGCGCTTTATTCTTTAATAACACACATTTCTACATTATCTGCTCCAGCGGCACTTACACCTTTCAATAGTAAGGTTTGTTTCCCTTTATTTGACATACATATATATACAATTTATTATGATGATTAATCTAGTAAGCTCTCATGAGGGAAAATAAATAATTTATCTAACATTACGCTGGAAATTTCAGGAGGATCAAATTCTTTGGACATGTAGTTGTAACAGGATATACGCAAAAGCAGTAGTAAAATATGTGGGTGCATCCAATTCTAAAACAAGCCATTATTTTAATTGAATCTTCAACTGATTTAAATACTTTGATTGTTCAGCTTCGTTGTCCGTGATTTGTCCAATTTAGTGAAGACAGAGGATGTCGTCACCTCAGAACATTTTCTGACCCTTCTTACAGGTGTATCAAAGTATTTGCAGAAGGATTGGTTGTCAAGTTATGAGACACTCACCACCTATGTTATAAAAACTCTTTTCTTAAGTGGAATGTTAATTTTTCTCTTAATGGTCCTCACTGTATTATCTCATGTGGTACATGACATTTTGATAACCATACAACATATCGATGGTTAAAATTCACAGATGATAGAGATTTGGCATCTCTTGGTCTTGTATTAAGTAACTAAATAAACTCAATGTATCTCATCATCATCTTTTTCACCGCATAACGACTTTGGTTTAGTGAATTCTATTTTTTTATTTAACTAATGTTTCAGGTCCCCAGATCCTCTAAGAAGATACATGAGGACAATGAATATGATCTTTATACTGTGACATTATTCAATCGCGACGTTGGTAATTTCATAACTAAGGCACAAAAAAGAAGGTTTCAAGTGAGTTCATCTAAAGGATCCTGTCTCCTTTATTATATTGTAATATATCTAGAATACCACCATTGTGGCCCCGATATAAGAAAATAAATTCATTTAAGAGGAAAACCCCATTCTTGAATGTCACACAAAGGTTTCAAATCTACGAGTTACATAAGCCCCAAAAGTCATGTTTTTAATACTTAGGACTGAAAACATGTCGTTAAAGGGAGAAAACCTAAACTAACCACCAAACGACCCTGAAAGAGGTACCAACGCTTAACACGGGACCAATATAACTCATAGGAACTGGCCGGGTAGCCACGAGACTCCTAGTTTGAGCATATGATGATAATTTGCAAATTTAACACTTAGGTTTAAAAACATATCGTTAAAGGGAAAAACCCCAAGACAGTCACCTAACAACCTTGTAAAAGGTGTAAAAATCTCGCACCGGACTAACGCAACTCGCTGGAACTGACCATGTAGTCACGAGACTCCCGATTTTTGAATATGACAAAAATTTGTAAATCTCACGACTTAATCTTAAAAATGCCGTTGGAGGGCAAAAATCTTAAATAACTCTCAAACGGACCCGTAGGAGGCACAAACACCTCGCATATAACCAATATAACTCGTAGGAACTGATCGCATAGTCACGGGACTCCCGATTTGAGAATATGACGATAGTTTGAAAATATCTAGATTAGGATTAAAAGCATGTTGTTAAAGGGTGAAAAGCAAAACCAACCCCCAAGGGGTTCCGTAAGAGCCATGAACACCTTGCACGAAACCGGTGTAGCTCGTAGAACTGAACGTTTATTCATGAGACTCCCGATTTCAGAATATGATGATAATTTGAAAATATTTAGACTTTCTTAAAAACATGTCGTTAAAGGGTGAAAAATCCAAACCAGCCCCCAAACGGCCTCGTAAGAGGCATGTACACCTCGCATGGGATCAATGTAACTCAAAGCAACTGACCGTTTAGTCACGGATCCCCCGATTTGAGAATACGAAGATAATTTAAAAATAGCTAGATTTGGCTTACAAATAAGCCGTTGGAGGGTGAGAACTCTAACTAGCCACCAAATAGCCTCGCAAG
The DNA here is from genome assembly GCA_949130495.1 of Sambucus nigra. NCBI lineage: Eukaryota > Viridiplantae > Streptophyta > Magnoliopsida > Dipsacales > Adoxaceae > Sambucus > Sambucus nigra. Next base: position 59,513 of record CASBWL010000091.1, read on the forward strand.
AGGCATAAACACCTCGCATGGGACCAATGTAACTCGTACGAACTGATCGCGTAGTCACGGGTCTTCTGGTTGGAGAATATGATGATAATTTGAAAATATTTAGATTAGGCTTAAAAACAAGCCGTTAAAGGGTGAAAATAAAAACCAGCTCCCAAACGGGACTAATGAAACTCGTAGGAACTGATCACGTAGTTGCAGGACTCTCAATTTGCGAATATGATGAAAATTTGAAAATATCTAGGTTAGTCTTAAAAATAAGCTGTTAAAGGGTGAAAACCCAAACCAGCCCCCAAACGGCGCCGTAAGAGGCATCAACACCTCGTACGGGACTAATGCAACTCATAGGAACTGATCGCGTAGTCACGGGACTCCCGATTTGAGAGTATGATAAAAATTTGACAATATGTAGATTATACTTAAAAACAAGCCATTAAAGGGTGAAAACCCAAAATAGCTCACAAACGACCCCCTAAGAGGCATGAACACCTTGCAGGGGACTAGTGCAACTTGTAGGAACTGATCGCGTAGGCACGGGACTCCCATTTTGAGAATATGATGAAAAGTTGAAAATATATAGACTATGTTTAAAAATAAGCCGTTAAAGGGTGAAAACCCAAACTAGTCCCCAAACGGTCCCGTAAGAGGTATAAACACCTCGTACGGGGCCAATGTAACAACTCATAGGAACTGACCGCATAGTCATGGATTCCTGATTTGATAGATTAGGCTTAAAATAAGCCGTTAAAGGGTGAAAACCCAAATCATCCCCCAAACGGCCTCGAAAGAGGCATGAAAACCTCACACGAGACCATTATAACATGTAGAAACTGACTGCATAGTTACGAGTCTCTCGACGATAATTTGAAAATATCTAGATTAGGCTTAAAAATAAGCCATTAAAGGGTGAAAACCCAAACCAGCCCCAAACAGCCCCGTAAGATACTTGAACACCTCGTACGGGACTAATGTAACTCGTAAGAACTGATCGAGTAGTCACAGGACTCCCAATTTGCGAATATAACGACAATTTGAAAATATCTACGTAGGCTTAAAAAATCCAAACCAGCCGCCAAACGGCCCCGTAAAAGGAATGGAGACCTCCTATGGGATCAATGTAACTCGTAGAACTGATCGCATATTTTCTTTCGGTTAGAGAATATGACGAAAATTTAAAAATGTCCAGACTATGCTTAAAAACAAGCCGTTAAAGGGTGATAACTCAAACTAGCTCCCAAATGACCCTATAAGAGGCATGAACACCTCGCACAGGACCAATGTAACGCGTAGGAACTGACCACATAGTCACGGGACTCCTGGTTCGAGAATATGATGATAATTTAAAAATATCTAGATTAGGCTTATAAATAAGCAATTAAAGGGTCAGAACCCAAACCAGTCCCCAAATGGCTCAGTAAGATGCATGAACACCTCGTACGGGAGTAATGTAACTCGTAGGAACTGATCGCGTAGTCACAGGACTCCCGGTTTGCGAATATGATGACAATTTGAAAATATCTAAATTAAGCTTAAAAACAAGCCTTTAAAGGGTAAAAACCCAAACCAGCCCCTAAATGGCCCCGTGAGAGGCATGAACACCTCGTACGGGACCAATGTAACTCGTATGAACTGATCGCATAGTCACGAGACTCCAGATTTGAGAATATGATAAAAATTTGAAAATATCTAGACTATGTTTAAAAATAACCCGTTAAAGGGTGAAAACCCAAACCAGCTGTCAAATGGTCCCGTAAGAGGTATGAACACCTCGTACAGGGCCAATGTAACTCGTAGGAACTGACCGCATAGTCATATGACTCTTGGTTTGATAATATAACGTAATTTGATAAATCAAGATTACGCTTAAAAATAAGCCGTTAAATTGTGAAAACCCAAACCAGCCTCGAAACGGCCCCATAAGACGCATGAACACCTCACACGAGACTAATGTAATTCATATGAACTGACCACGTAGTCACGAGTCTTTCGATTTGAGAATATGATGACAATTGAAAATATCTTGATTAGGCTTAAAAATAAGTCATTAAAGGGTGAAAACCCAAATTAGCCCCCAAACGGTCCCATAAGAGGCACTGACACATCACACAGGACCATTGTAACTCGTAGGAACTGACCGTATAGTCATGAGTCTTTAGGTTTGAGAATATAACGATAATTTGAAAATATCTTGATTAGTCTTAAAAAAGCGGTTAAAGGGTGAAAACCCAAATCATCTCCCAAACGGCCTCATAAGAGGAACTAACACATCGAACGCGACCAATGTAACTCGTAGGACCTGACTGCGTAGTCACAGGTCTCTCGATTTGAGAATATGCTAATAATTTCAAAATATCTAGATTAGGTTGAAAAATAATCCGTTAAAGGGTGAAAACCCAAACGAACCCCCAAACGGCCCCGTAAGAGGCATGAACACCTCGTACGGGACCAATGTAACTCATACATAACTAACTGCGTAGTCACGAGTCTCCCAATTTGAGAATATGACATAATTTGAAAATATCTAAGATTAAACTTAAAAATAAGCCGTTAATGGGTGAAAAACCAAACCAGCCCCCAAACAAGCCCGTAAGAGGGACTAACACCTCGTATGAAACTAATGTAACTCATATGAACTGACCATGTAGTTACGAGACTTTCAATTTGATAATATAATAATAATAATAATAATAATAATAATAATAATAATAATAATAATAATAATAATAATAATAATAATAATAATAATAATAATAATAATAATTGTAACTCTTATTTGGAATTTTTCAGCTTGAATACGATTTTTTTTAAATTACTTGGTTATTAATGTCATATCTTTTTGTGTCCTATTTTTTTGCAGGATAACATTCAATCGCTAGTTTTTATCCACGTGGAACACATGAAGTCAATGGTTCACAACAACAAGATTATTTATTTAATGACGTTAATATTCAGGATTCTATTTTTTGTGTTAGGGTTGTGCAGGCTTTAGTAGTTTTATTATCAACTCTTATGACCGTGCGGGCTTTGCAAAGTTTCTTATTATATTGTATGGCCGTACGGGATTTATATTGACGGATTTTGTATTAGCAGGTTCTGGAGTGTCTAGAAAATAAAGGAAATGCTGCGCATTTTTTTCATCTAGGAAATATTAATACTTGTAATATTTTGAAGTTTGTATGCACATTAGTTTATCAATAACGTGCGACATTCGCAATTCGTGAATTTTCTTGATTCTTTTTGCAAATAATAAATATTATTCCTACCAGATTTGGAATTTGTTGATTTTCCAGATTTTTTTAAAAATATTTTATTACTAATAGAAAAATTTGACATATTTTAAAACCGTGCCAAATTGTAAAATTTGATTAGGCTAATAAAATAATCTGGCACGCTTTATAACCGTGCTAAAAACGTGCCATAAAATGAAAAATATAGCACGGTTTTAAACTATGCAAAAAGTGTGTCAGATTCAATATCTAGCATGGTTTAAAAGCGTGCTAAAAGCGTGTCAGATTGGGCAATCTGGCATGGTTTTAAATCGTGCTAGAAAATCTGGCATTCCTGATTCTGGCATGATTTTAAACCATACAAGATTGGGTATGGCACGGTTTTAAATCGCTCCAGAATCTTATTTTTGGTGTAGTGAAATAGTGCACGCCCTTTAGTGACTTAAGTGGGGGATGATTGAATATGACGTCTATTTTTTGCCTATAAAATGAAACTTCTCCCAATTTAGCACCAAGTTATTTTCCACACAACGGGCTAACACTTTTTTTAGATTACTGAGAGGGGCCGAAGACACTAACGTCATCCATAAAAACCTCAAGGCCCCTTTCGACCATATCACTAAAAATACTAAGCATGAACCTTTGAAAGGTCGAGGGTGCATTACATAATCCAAAATGCATGCTTTTGTAGGCAAATGTGCCAAAAGGGCATGTGAACATCGTCTTTTCTTTATCTAACACATCTACCTCAATTAGATTGTACCGAAAATAACCATCGAGAAAGCTATAAAATGGGTGTTCCACCATTCGTTCTAGCATTTGGTTTATAAACGATAAGGGAAAATGATCTTTCACAGTGTCGGCATTAAGCTTCCAGTAGTCAATGCAAACGTGCCACCCGGTGGTGGTACGTTGTGGAATAAGCTCACCTTTTGCATTTTCGATGACGATTATTCCTAATTTTTTAGGACGAATTGAATCGGACTCACCTACTTACTATCCGAAATGGGGTAGATGATGTTTGTGTCCAATAGCTTAATAATATCCACCCTCACGACATCTTTCATTATGGGATTCAAGTGAAGGCTTAACGTCCTCCTAGAGGTGGATTTTATAGGTACAAATTAAGGGACTTATACCCTTCAAATCGGCGCTGCTCCAACCAAAAGCATTAGGGTGCTTCCTCAAAATCGGTAATAGATTACAATCTTGCTCTTTATTTTTCCTCGAGGAGACAACAATGGGAAATGTCTCATCTTCGCCCAAATAAGCATATTTTACGTTTGAGGGTAGTTTATTTAATTCGAGGGTGGGAAATTTTTCATTGGAGGGAGCCGTGCGTGACTCCCTCGATGGTAATTACTCGAACCTAGAAACCCAACTAACGTATCTCACCTCCTCATCCATCTTACCCTCAAACAAAATCACCTTCAACTCACTCACCTCCTTCTCGAACTCGGTGTACATCCCATCACTCCCACTACCCAAAATAGAACACGCTTCCAGATAATCCCCACTTATATTTCCCTTTATGTGCTCATCTACTACCTCATCGATAAGATCCACCGTGAAATTATTCTTCATCGCCCACTTGCTTGGTGATGTTGAAGATACTTTTTTTAAGAGTCATATTACCAAACGCGAGTTTCATTTGCCCATTTCGAGTATTAATAAGTGCATTAGTTGTAACAAAGAACGGGTGGCCAAGGATTATGGCAACATGGTCACTCTAAGGAGTGGAGGGCTCCGTGTCCCAATTGACAAAATCTACAAGGAAGTAAAAGGTATCCACTTGGATTATAACATCCTCAACAATCCCTCGAGGTACTTTATGGTATGATCCGCTAGTTCGAGAGTGATGGTAATGGGCTTGAGGTCCCCCAAATATAATTGCTTATGGATAGAGTAAGGGAGAATGTTAACACTCGACCCTAAATCTAATAATTCACTCTTGATGGGGTTCTCTACAATGATGCACGAAATGGTCAGTGCACCCGAATCTTTAAACTTTGGTGGGGGGTCACTTAAAAGAACCAAGATTACATTTTGTATTAGAAAAACATTACTTTTCACCTTTAATCTACATTTCACCATCAATAAGTCTTTAAGGAACTTTGCATTGGTGGTGATTTTCTTGATTGCCTCAAGAAAAGTTAAATTAAGCTCGACTTGATTTAGAACAACTAACACATCTTCACGGGAGGCCTCTTTAGGAGGAGGAACCAACCATTGAGGTAAAGGCGCAATAGTGGGCGGTTTTACTATAACTTCAGGCCTACTAGTGTCATCGTTGTCACTTGCATTGAAGAGGGCATCTTCGACTCTTTCATACTGGGAAAAAACTCCTTGTATTTAAGCTCGTCATATGGGGGAGGTGAAAAATCAATGACTCTCCCACTACGTAGAGTGGTCACGATTTGACAATGCTATTTATTATCATTGAAAGCAGAGCTAACACTACTTTGTCCTTGGGGAGGTCTTTGTCCTTGGGCGGGACACTTGCCCTTCTCTTGGGCACTTATTGATGATTGCAACTTAGAGATAGACGCTTTTAATTCGGCAAATTATTGGACATTTTGAGCATTAATCACCGATTGGGTTTGCATAAATTGGTGCAAGGTGTCCTTGAGATTTTTTCGAGATTGGGTGATATAAGGTGATGGAGGTGGTACTTGCATAGGGGGAGCTTATTGGAAAGGCGGGAGTGGTGGCGGCGGTGGGGAAACATGTGAATTGGGATTCATTGTTGTGTGTGGTTGCCCATAATTGAAATCGGGATGGTTTCACCGTAAAGGGTTATAGGAATTCTCTTGCGGGGCATTAAAATTACCCTTAAAGTCTCCTACCGCTTCCACTTTAACTTGAATCATCACTTTGCAGGCGGATATTACCGTGCATTCCTTTATTGGATGTCCCACCTCAAAAATCACACACACCTCCTCAATCAGCGCTCGAGTGGAGCCAAATGTTTCTCTTCCTCTCAATTCGACCACGACTTCCAACCTCTTAGAAAGTTAGTTGATTTGAATATTTAACTCGGCTTCTTTATCTAAATGGTAGAGTCCGTACACAGAAGGAATTACAGACGTTTGTCGAGCATGGGATTGGGTGTTTGGATCAGATGTGTCCCATGCTTGAGTAGTCTCGATGACATATTTAAGGTGAGCCTTGGTATCGTCCACATGTAACCCTAGAAATTCCTCAGAGCACATTATTTTAATGAGTTGTTTGGAACTTAAACATATGCCATGATGGAAAAAAAATGAGTCTCCATTTCTCAAAACTGTGGTGTGGGAACATATTAAGAAACTCGTTAAAACGCTCCCAACATCTATTGAAGGGCTCATTCTCTTGTTGTTTAAACTTTTGAATTTGATATTTTATGGAATTGGTTCGATGTTGGGGAAATAATTTCAGGATAAACTTAGCTTTCATATCTCTCGACGTTCCAATCGAGTTCGGTGCCAAAGACCATAGCCAAGTCTTGACATTATCCATCAGGGAGAAGGGGAAAAATTTGAGGAGTATGATATCTTAGGGGCACGCTTGAAGGCTAAAAAATTCTCATACCTCTTCGAACTTGCGGATGTGGTGGTATGGTTTTTTCGACTTTAGACCATGGAATGTAGGAAGAATATGAATAATCCCATTGCAAAAATGAAATTACCCCGCATTATACGTGAATATAATGCATCCCAGAGTGACAGTTCACTCGAGATATAAGAGGTCTCTCATGGGACGATACCGTATCTCACCCCTCACAAGTACCATAACTAGTGTTGTTTGACATCGTGATGTAACACCCCGTGTTTTTATTAACTATTTTTATTAATTAATTAGAATTTTTGAGAAAAATAAATTTTTGAATTTAATAATTTTTATTGGATAAATATGTTGGTTATGATTTTAGAAGAATAAAACTTCAAGAGGAATTAAAATCGGAGTTAAAATGGATTTTATATTGATTTTATAATTTTTGTCCCTTATAATTTTTTGGGCGAACTGTCAGATTTTAGGCATGATCGATCAATCGATGCGTGGGGATAGATCGATCGAACCTCCTAGAAAACGTGAGCAGTAAGCTGTTTTTAGTATTTGTGTAGGATTAGGACTCTTAATCACTATATAATCTTGTAAATCCGTAGGGGGACCTCTCATAATCACTTTTTCTCCATTTTTTTCCATAGAACACTTCCAAATATTTTTCCTCTCACCCATAATCATCAACCTTCTTCATTATCAAGCTTTTTGTCACAAGTTTTGGGAGGCTTAATTGGGGTTTAATCAAGTTGGTTCAAGAACACTCTTTTGCTAATTTCTCGCAAGGAATCCAAATTTCTAATCAGATTTTCAACACGATCTTTACAGGAAGAATATTATATTCTTTTCCTTTAGTATTATGTGTTTTAAGTGTCACCTAAACATTTAATTACATGTGTTCTTAAAAATAATTAGTAACTTAATTAGAAAAACTAGATACTAATTATGGGTCTGTTTTTATAAAATCTTTTAATCTGAATAATATTCATAACCCTTTGGGTACGTAGGATTCATGAGTGATTTGGGGTTTTATTGGTGTAGGTTGCATGTAAAAAAAACCTAGCTTTAAAATAATTGACTTTTGGGTACGTATAACTCATGTAATACATGTATTGATAATAAAATTTAGTTTTTGATGTATATATGATGAAAAGTTGGTATATTTAATTTAAAATAATTAAATGGGATTATTTGGGTATTGTTGATGTTGTGATAATTAAATTAAAGATTTAATTGAATTGGACTAGCATGCGCAGTTTTATACGTTGACTAATTATTCTTGTTGGTATCACTTGTTGGTATTATTAAATATCATTGTGACGATGGGTTGTTGAGTATTATTGTTCTCCTTATATTTTAGAATGCCTTCTAGGAATGGGACTAGTGAGAGAAAATTATCACGATTTTATTGTGTTGGGGGTGGGATGATTTTTATTACTTTATCGTCGTTACGCTAGTCTAGGTATGAGACTAGGTTATCATTTATGTTATAAAATCCTCCTATACATAGGTTAGGACGTATTGATAACTTGGGGACCCTTAGGTATGGGGCTAAGGGGTATTTTGAGAATCTCACAACGATTAAAGTGTGGGGTGTTTATAAATTGTGAATTGAGAAATTGAGAACTAATACCTAAGATAATATGACGGGTATTAAAATATATTGGCAACATAATCTGTGAGGGCCGACAATTTAAATGGGCCAGCCGACGTTTTGACGAGGGGATGTGTATTTTGGTGGAGAAATCACCCGAGGCAAGAGGACCGCCATAATAAAAAGAGGTTATAATAAAGGCTGGAAAATTTAATTAAATTAACATCGTGGGACTTGGGAATTTAAAATCATATTGGCATGCCTTTATAAATGGGATTTTTACGGGTAGTTAGTGGTTTATATTTATCGCGCTTAAATTAGTCCGTTTAATTTAAAATATTCTGCTGTGATATTTATTCCGTATAATGCTATTGTCTGGATTCAAGGATCCTATTTGAGGAGAGTAGTGTGTATTCTTGCTAGGGGCTTTGGCTCTTACCCATGCGTTGACTTATCTTTTTCTGGATTAGAATTGGAGAAGCTGCATAATATTTTTGGAGATTATCATTTGGAGGTGTAGCTGGAGCGAATTTACTTTGTTGTTTTGTTTTAGCTTAGACTTTCCTTTCAGTCGTATTTCATTATGAGACTCAGTTTAGAGAGTTATTGGGCTATTCGGTTGCAAAGTTTTTATGGGATTTATTTCAGTTATTCGGAGTTGGATATTTATTCAGATTTTTAATTAATCATTATTGGAGATTGGATTTTCGTAGTTAGCATGTGATCGATCTTTTATCGCTTAGTTGTTTATGATCATTGGAGGTTGATTCAATTATTTATCTTATGGATTGATTTATTTATGTCTCTTATCTGTCTCATGCTAATAATGGTATTTTATTTACTCACGCCCGACTTAGTTTTGGTGGCGGCCGACGCAAGAATTAGGTGAGGTGTGACAGATGGTATCAGAGCATGGTCTTAGGTCTCTTATGTTATGAGTCCATTTAGCTTCCGCGTTGCCGATCTTTGATTCCCTTTGTTGATTTATACTTCTTAAGTTAGAGGGTCTAGCATACGTGTTATATGTGTTTCTTGGAGATGTGAAGCTTTGTGCTAAGGACGTTGTAGGCATCGAGTTTAGAATTAGTAAGCTTGATGTGAGGATGCTTAGAGTTGATTTTTGGATACGATATCTATTTGAAAGATCATTAGTATAAATTTTGGGTATATATTATATCGATGCAGCGATGTGATTTTGTTTGAGGATTTATGTGTTATAAAGATTATTGGAGATAGAATCGAGTGGTGATTTACAAGAGCATTTGGTACGCCATTATTTTCATAGCTATGCATATATATAGGCGATAGATATTATCTTATTGTTCTTGGGGTACGTGCGTGTAGGATTGGATATATGGGTGCCCAATTGTGGTATTCTATGGGTAGGCATATGTGAGCCTTATTTTTTTTTGCGAGATTTAAGTGTTTATGTGTATGCTTTGTCTAATTTCGAGGACGAAATTCTTTGCTAGTGGGGAAGTATGTAACACCCCGTGTTTTTATTAACTATTTTTATTAATTAATTAGAATTTTCGAGAAAAATAAAATTTTGAATTTAATAATTTTTATTGGATAAATATGTTGGTTATGATTTTAGAAGAATAAAACTTCAAGAGGAATTAAAATCGGAGTTAAAATGGATTTTATATTGATTTTACAATTTTTGTCCCTTATAATTTTTTGGGCGAACTATTAGATTTTAGGCATGATCGATCGATCGATGCCTGGGGGTAGATCGATCGACCCTCCTAGAAAACGTGATCAGTATGCTGTTTTTAGTATTTGTGTAGGATTAGGACTCCTAATCACTATATAACCTTGTAAATCCGTAGGGGGACCTATCATAATCACTTTTTCTCCAGTTTTTTCCAGAGAACACTTCCAAATATTTTTCCTCTCACCCATAATCATCAACCTTCTTCATTATCAAGATTTTTGTCATAAGGTTTGGGAGGCTTAATTGGGGTTTAATCAAGTTGGTTCAAGAACACTCTTTTGCTAATTTTCCGCAAGGAATCCAGATTTCTAATCAGATTTTCAACACGATATTTACATACATGAATACTATATTCTTTTCCTTTAGTATTATGTGTTTTAAGTGTCGCCTAAACACTTAATTACATGTTTTCTTAAAAATAATTAGTAACTTAATTAGAAAAATTGGATACTAATTATTGGTCTGCTTTTATAAAATCTTTTAATCTGAATAATATTCATAACCCTTTGGGTACGTAGGATTCATGAGTGATTTTGGGTTTTATTGGTGTAGGTTGCATGTAAAAAAAACCTAGCTTTAAAATAATTAACTTTTGGGTGCGTATAACTCATGTAATACATGTAGAGATAATAAAATTTTGTTTTTGATGCATATATGATGAAAACTTGGTATATTTAATTTAAAATAATTAAATGAGATTATTTGGGTATTGTTGACGTTGTGATAATTAAATTAAAGATTTAATTGAATTGGACTATCATGCGCAATTTTATACGTTGACTAATTCTTCTTGTTGGTATTATTAAATATCATTGTGATGACAGGTTGTTGGGTATTATTGTTCTCCTTATATTTTAGAATGCCTTCTAGGAATGGGACAAGTGAGGAAAAATTATCACGATTTTATTGTGTTGGGGGTGGGATGATTTTTATTACTTTATCGTCGTTACGCTAGTCTAGGTATGAGACTAGGTTATCATTTATGTTAGAAAATCCTCCTATACATAGGTTAGGACATATTGATAACTTGGGGACCCTTACGTATGAGGCTAAGGGGTATTTTAAGTATCTCACATCGATTAAAGGGCGGGGTGATTATAAATTATGAATTGAGAAATTGAGAACTAATACCTAAGATAATAAGATGGGTATTAAAATATATTGGCAACATAATCTGCTAAGGCCGAATGTTTAACCAGCTGATGTTTTGACGAGGGGATGTGTATTTTGGTGGAGAAATCACCCGAGGCGAGAGGACCGCCATAATAAAATGAGGTTATAATAAAAGATGGCAAATTTAATTAAATTAACATCGTGGGACTTGGTAATATAAAATCATATTGGTGTGGCTTTATAAATGGGATTTTACGGGTAGTTAGTGGTTTATATTTATCGAGTTTAAATTAGTCCGTTTAATTTAAAATATTCTACTGTGATATTTATTCCGTATAATGCTATTGTCTGGATTCAAGGATCCTCTTTGAGGGGAGTAGTGGGTATTATTGCTCGGGGCTTTGGCTCTGACCCATGCGTTGAGTTATCTTTTTCAGGATTAGAATTGGAGAAGATGCATAATATTTTTGGAGATTATCATTTGGAGGTGCAGCTGGAGTGAATTTACTTTGTTGTTTTGTTTTAGCTTAGATTTTCCTTTCAATCGTATTTCATTATGAGACTCAGTTTAGAGAGTTATTGGGCCATTCGATTGCAAAGTTGTTATGGGATTTATTTCAGTTATTGGGAGTTGGATATTTATTCATATTTTTAATGAATCATTATTGGATATTGGATTTTCGAAGTTAGCATGTGATCGATCTTTTATCGCTTAGTTGTTTATGATCATTGGAGGTTGATTCAATTATTTATCTTATGGACTGATTTATTTATGTCTTATATCTGTCTCATGCTAAGAATGGTATTTTATTTACTCACGCCCGACTTAGTTTTGGTGGCGGCCGACACCAGAATTAGGTGAGGTGTGACAGATGGTATCAGATCATGGTCTTAGGTCTCGTATGTTATGAGTCCATTTAGCTTCCGCGTTGCCGATCTTTGATTCCCTTTGTTTATTTATACTTCTTAAGTTAGAGGGTCTAGCGTACGTGTTAGATGTGTTTCTTGGAGATGTGAAGCTTTGTGCTAAGGACGTTGTAGGCATCGATTTTAGAATTAGTAAGCTTGATGTGAGGACGCTTAGAGTTGATTTTTGGAGACGATATCTATTTGGAAGATCATTATAAATTTTGGGTATATATTATATCGATGCAGCGATGTGATTTGGTTTGAGGATTTATGTGTTATAATGATTATTAGAGATAGAATCGAGTGGTGATTTACAAGAGCATTTGGTACGCCGTTATTTTCATAGCTATGCATATATATAGGCGATAGATTTTATTTTGTTGTTCTTGGGGTAGGTGTGTGTAGGATTGCGTATATGGGCGCCCAGTTGTGGTATTCTCTAGGTAGGCATATGTGAGCCTTTTTTTGCGAGATTTAAGTGTTTATGTGTATGCTTCGTTTAATTTCGAGGAAGAAATTATTTTCTAGTTGGGAAGTATGTAACACCCCGTGTTTTTATTAATTAATTGGAATTTTTGAGAAAAATAAATTTTTGAATTTAATATTTTTTATTGGATAAATATGTTGGTTATGATTTTAGAAGAGTAAAACTTTAAGAGGAATTAAAATCGGAGTTAAAATGGATTTTATATTGATTTTACAATTTTTGTCCCTTATAATTTTTTGGGTGAACTGTCAGATTTTAGGCATGATCGATTGATGGATGACTGGGGGTAGATCGATGGACCCTCCTAGAAAACGTGAGCAGTAAGATGTTTTAAGTATTTGTGTAGGATTAGGACTCCTAATCACTATATAACCTTGTAAATCTATAGGGGGGCTTCTCATATTCACTTTTTCTCCAGTTTTTCACCGGAGAACACTTCCAAATATTTTTCCTGTCACCATAATCATCAACCTTCTTCATTATCAAGCTTTTTGTTACAAGTTTTGGGAGGCTTAATTGGGGTTCAATCAATTTTGTTCAAGAACACTCTTTTGCTAATTTTTTGCAAGGAATCCAGATTTCTATTCAGATTTTCAACAAGATATTTACAGGCATGAATACTATATTCTTTTCCTTTAGTATTATGCGTTTAAATTGTCGCCTAAACACTTAATTACATGTTTTCTTAAAAATAATTAGTAACTTAATTAGAAAAAGTGGATACTAATTATGGGGCTATTTTTATAAAATCTTTTAATCTGAATAATATTCATAACCCTTTGGGTACGTAGGTTTCATGAGTGATTTTGGATTTTATTGGTGTAGGTTGCATGTAGAAAAAACCTTAGCTTTAAAATAATTGACTTTTGGGTGCGTATAACTCATGTAATACATGTAGAGATAATAAAATTTGGTTTTTGATGTATATATGATGAAAACTTGGTATATTTAATTTAAAATAATTAAATGACATTATTTGGGTATTGTAGACGTTGAATTAAAGATTTAATTGAATTGGGCTATCATGCGCAGTTTTATACGTTGACTACTTAATCTTGTTGGTATGACTTATTGGTATTATTAAATATCATTGTGACGATGGGTTGTTGGGCATTATTGCTCTCCTTATATTTTAGAATGCCTTCTAGGAATGGGACTAGTGAGGGAAAATTATCACGGTTTTATTGTGTTGGGGGTGGGATGGTTTTTATTACTTTATCATCATTACGCTAGTCTAGGTAAGAGACTAGGTTATTTTTTATGTTAGAAAATCCTCCTATTCATAGGTTATGACGTATTGATAACTTGGGGACCCTTAGGTCTGTGGGTAAGGGGTATTTTGAGGATCTCACGTCAATTAAAGGGTGGGGTGTTTATATATTGTGAATTGAGAAATTGAGAACTAATACCTAAGATAATAAGACGGGTATTAAAATATATTGGCGACATAATCAGCGAGGGCCGAAAGTGTAAATGGGCCAGCCGACATTTTATGTCGTGTCGTGTGTGAAACCTTGTCAATCAACGAGGGCCAACAGTTTAAATGGGTCAGTCGACGTTTTGATGAGGGGATGTGTATTTTGGTGGAGAAATCACCCGAGGCGGGAGGACCGCCATTATAAAATGAGGTTATAATAAAAGATGGTTAATTTAATTAAATTAACATCATGGTACTTGGGAATTTAAAATCATATTGGTGTGCCTTTATAAATGAGATTTTTAGGGGTAGTTAGTGGTTTATATGTATCGCGTTTAAATTAGTCCTTTTAATTTAATATACTCTACTGTGATATTTATTGCGTACAATGCTATTGTCTGGATTCAAGGATTCTATTTGAGGGGAGTAGTGTGTTTTCTTGCTCGGGGATTTGGCTCTGACCCATGCGTTGACTAATCTTTTTTAGGATTAGAATTGGAGAAGCTGCATAATATATTTGGAGATTATCATTTGGAGGTGCAGCTGGAGCAGATTTACTTTGTTGTTTTGTTTTATCTTAGACTTTCCTTTCAGTCGTATTTCATTATGAGACTCAGTTTAGAGAGTTATTGGGCCATTCGGTTCCAAAGTTGTTATCGGATTTATTTCAGTTATTCGGAGTTGGATATTTATTCAGATTTTTAATTAATCATTATTGGAGATTGGATTTTCGAAGTTAGCATGTGATTGATCTTTTATCGCTTAGTTGTTTATGATCATTGGAGGTTGATTCAATTATTTATCTTATGGACTAATTTATTTATGTCTCATATCTGTCTCATGCTAAGAATGGTATTTTATTTACTCACGCCCGACTTAGTTTTGGTGGCGGCCGACGCCCGAATTAGGCTGGGTGTGACACGTACTATCTCTTAATGACTCTATATCCTCACTCGATGCCCTATACGTGTGAATTAAAGTGTGATTCGTGATGGAGTTGGGCAGTGCAGGAGGTGGAACCCAAAGTTGGGGAACGTGAGGGGTGTGTGGGCTATTGGGATTGTACTATACTATAAGTTTTCGTGAATTCTGGTAGGAGTAGACTGAGGAGTTGGTTGAGGGTTTTACATGTAAGGATTTGGGAGATTCTATTTTTTTCTTATTATTTTTTTGAATATTTTGGATTTTGGATTTTGGATTTTGGATTTTATGATTTTTTTGGCATTTTAAGAATTAAAGTCAAATTTGGGATTAATTCGACCTAACTTAATGTCTACATAGACCCTGACAACGACACTAAAAACTTGACTAGACTTTAAAAGTGTGTCTCTAACACATGTGATTACGGATCAAGTGCAATCCGGTCACTCAAGTAAAAATCCGATAAATTGGGTGTCGAACTCATGGACTAAGACGTAAGACATGATGATGAGTTGGAAAAACAATTAACTTGTCTATTGACCAGAAAAAGAAGGAAAATATGATTGTTTTTAAATTTCCTATCAACTAATGCAATCTAATTACACTAGTAGATGAATTACGCAAGCGATAATAACTAAGAGAGTGTAAGTCAATGTTGGAAAATGGAGTTAGAGTACACTCCCTCGAACCGTCGGTAATTACTAAACCTAATTCTCAATTCAAAGAATCATCAACTACTCTCTAAGAATTTGACATGTGTGGATTTTACTCCTCACAATATCAAATAAATTTTTTTATTTGACGAGAATGACAAATTATCGAAACTCTTATTGTATCCTTAAACATTTCGGTTACCTAAGGCAAACGGAATTAAAAGACCTACAATATTTATTTCGGTAATAAATAAAGCCTTTGAAATGCTAATTAAATTTTATTAGCTTTTAAATCCATTTGTAACACCTTGGTTGGGTTCATGTACCCCAACCCGCTAATAGCTTAGCTGGACATGGTTACCAGGGTAATAAATGAAATTCTAATGTTGCATGCAATTGAAATCATGATGAACATATATCTAAGAATACATGGAGTTTTTAAAATCCCAGAAAATAAACAAAACAGGCAAAGAAAAAGATCATACAAGAATAAAGTAGAGGGAATAAACTTGATATATTAAATCTTGAAAAAAATCCACAAAAGCGTAATCTTAATGTCGAAATTCAAAACTATGGTTCTTGCCTCCTTCTCCCTCTATACCGAGGTTAAAACTTAATCTAATATCAAACTAAAATATTACATTGTCATTTTGCAAGAGTCCTAACTTAATAAAACTTCTAAGAAAAATTAAAAATAAAAGGAAATTCGCACATCAGGTTAGTCGAACCGGTTCAGGTGCGTAGACGAACCTGTTTGGACTCGAACCGGTATGGGTTCAGTTTTGGAAAACTCTCTGCTTTTTCTGGCTTCTTCGTCTTTTGTTTTTGATTTATTTCTCAACTTTTAATGCTCATACTTTCTTCATTGTAGCTCGTAATTGGACGTTGTTTCTTCCAGTATTCTTTCGATTTTAAGCTCTTCAACTTTCTAGTTGGATCCACTTCCGGATTATGGCTAAAAAATTATTAAAATGCCCTTTAATCTCCTTCCATTGGTTTCTTTCACTGTTTTGATTTCTCTCTCGCACTAACTTGCATGAAATATACGTAAACAAATGAGAGATGCAAAACATGAAAGTCTCACCATGGAGGGTTAGTAGCATAAATATGAAATAAATCCAAGTCAATTACAATGCATGGGGTCATAAAAGGACCAAAATTAAGGGGATAAATTGAAAAATTTATGCCTTATCAGTTCTCACAAATATATATATATATATATATATATATATATATATATATATATATATATATATATATATATATATATATATATATATATATTGTGGTGCCAATTATTATGCAACAGAAATGAATAAGAGAAAGGCAAGCACCAAGTAAGAACAAGGAATGTAAAATGACAATCACACAACAAAGGATGTACGTGGTTCAGCAAAGATGTGCCTACGTCCACGGTGGTGCAGTAGGTGCTATTTCTATATACTCCGGAGAGTGATTACATAGAATATATCTTGTCCCTTTGCCCCGGACCTAGGGTTCAATATATACATGTGCATTTAGGTAAGTGGGGGTGTTGGATTCCCCCATGTCTTCCATCTCTCCCTATAACCTACCTTAGTGGGAATATGGGAAGAGACTGGATAATCAAATAAGAGATGGGGGGCCTGGACTTTGGGCCGCCAGAATTGGGCTACTCGTCTAGGCCCATGATCTTAGTTTTGGGTACCCACAATTACCCCTAAGTTTGTTGGGCCATGTTTTGGGCTCAATAAATTTAAATGATTAGTCATAATTGCTTTTTTGTACATTGTGCAATTCTTTGAAAGATGGGAAGCTGATGTTGGCGGCACCCACTTCGTATTTTGTGCACTATGATTAGCAACACTTAAAGGTTTTCTAGAATAGCCACTTTTCGACCGTCGTTTCAATCTTTCCAGCACTCTTTCGTTCTCTGTGAGCTCTAACACTTCATATTTCCTTCTCTCAATCTCCATTATCATTGCTTCCTTATTGTTTGGGCCCGTGCTTCTTCATCGTTTGAATCGATCTTCTATTTTATTTATTTCTGTGCCTTTTCTTTGTACTTTCTCTTTGAATTTGTAGTTTCCTAGGGTTTTCCAATGGCGAAGATTGGGAATAGGCCTGTCTCTGAATTTAGAAAGTTTTATAACATCCCTGAGTGGGTAGATATTGAGTGCTGCGCTTCCCCTTCTAGAAACGTTAGAGAGATAGATGACGCCCACTGGATCCATGTTTTGTTGCTTTCCCAGGGGTTCCTCCCAACGATTTGTTCTTGAATTTCTTTGGCTATTTTAATATTGTCCCTGCACAATCCTCGCTCAATGTGTGGAAAATAATTAATGGCGTACATAGAATAAATCAGTTGTATGGTACTAGATTAGGGCTCGCCAAGGTCTATTTTTGCTATTCCTTTTCTCGGACTAGCTCTGGTGTCCTCTATCTCAAAGCTAGGAGCCCTGACAGGGTATTGGTAGTAAATCTACCTGATTCCCATAAGGACTATTGGCAATAAGGTTTCCTTTTTAGAAACTAGGAGTTTTCTCCCCAATTTGAAGGGTTGATGTCTGAGAAGTTCTCTGTTCCCTTTTATGGGGAAGAATACATAGGTAGACTTTACTCTTGTTGTTTCAAGTTTTGTTGATTTCTGATTTTTCTGATTCTTCTTTGTTTTTCTTCCACAGCGAGGTCAAAGAACTTGGAACCCGCTCTCAGTGAGGTTTGTCTCTCGGATTTGGTCAAGGCTTGGAATATCAGGGAGCCTTTGGGTGACGGAGAGCATCCCTGGTCTTCTACTTTTCTTCTTGAGTACAAAAATGTCGGCTCCAGTTTTATACCAAGGCCTGTGGAAAGGATCCTAGACTTTGATTCCTTCGAAGACACTGCTGCGGATCCTATCCAGTTGGACGAGGAGGAGAGAAGCTCTGAAAGTGACATCATAGGAGCCATAAGTAATTTGGGTGGAGGGAGCTTAAGTAGTAGAAGTTCTTCTGACCGTGGGGAGGTCTCTGAAGCTCGAGAGTCATCGAGCACATCTGGCAGTTCGAGCGAGGAAATGGCTCCTCCAAGGAAGAACGTAATTCGGGATGATGATGAAGAAGACCACATGCTTCTCGCACAGAGGTTGAAGAAGAAAAAGTCTGGCTCTAGGGCCGTGGCTACTGGTTCTTGGTCTTCTGCTCAGGAGTAGGAGAAGAAGAGGAAAGAAGAAGAGCAAGTAAGGGAGAGAGAGAGAAAAAGGAGGAGAGAAAGAAGGTGGAGGAAAAGAAAAAGATAGAGGAGAGGAGAAGGATAAAGAGGGAGAAAAAGGAAGAGATGAGGAAGATGGAGGCTAGGACGAAGGCTGGGCAAGCCTTGGTCCAGGTGTCTTCCCTGCCTGAGGGAGCTTGAGTCAGAATTTCCCCTCAGCTGGCCCCCGCACTACTCGAGAGGGCAGTTCTCCCTGCTGATCGACGAAGGGCGCTGGGGTCTGAGCAATTGGCCCTTCAGGCTAGCCAGAGGCTATTTTTGGTAAGATTTTTTCCTTTTCGCCCATGTTTTTATCAATTCCATCATTTCCTTCTTCTAATGTCTTCTTTTTTCTGCAGTTTATGACTGACTTTGTCGTGCTATATCGTTCACGCAATGAGCTGGTGAGGAAAAATAACGAGCTGGAGATAGAGAATGCTGCCTTAAAGCTAAAGGGTACAGAGCTCGAGGCTAGTTTTAAAACCGTTGATGCTGATCGGATATCATTCGACCTGGCTCTTACTACATCCAACCGGGAGAAGGACGCAGAAGTCAAGGATTTGAAAGAGATATGACAGGCCTACGACCTGGTTTGCTCGAGCAAACTTACTGTAGTGGAATAGGACAGAGTGCTGTCTGAGGAGTTGAAGAAGAAGGAGTCTGAGGCTGTCACTGCCAATAAAGACTCATACAATTATGGCTGGGTTGCAGCATATGAGGATGCTGAGGTTCAGATAGGCTATATTAGCCGTCTGAACTTCAAGAAGGGCTGGAACAAGGTCCTATTGGCTACCGGTGTTGATATTGACTCCTCTCTGTTCGAGGAGCATGACCTGGGTCTGAAACCGACCGTGGATGAAGTCCCTACCCCCGCTATTAAAGTTGCTGACTCTGTCCCCCAGTCGACCCCTGCTGACGTTTCCCTTATTGGGGCGACAGAAGTTACCTGGGGTGATGCTCCCGCTGATGCTGATAAAGGAAAACAGCCATCGACCTCTGGGAAACCTGAGGTTGCTAACTAGTCATCTTCTAGGATTACTTTGTATTTTTAGTTTTTCTGTCTATAAACTTTCTTTTTGCTGCTCGATGTAATTTTAACCCTTATTAATGAAAAGGTTTCTTTTTCTAAGCGCACTGATTTGTCTCTTTCTCTCCCTTATCCTTTTATTATTTGTAGTTGATTGATGTTGATGATTACATTCCTACTACTTCCCAACTGGGAAAGATATTGGGGCCTAATGTGAGCTCCAAAGTTCGTCATACTTTCGTGAGGATCTGCAAGTCTCTGCGACTGAGGAACAAGTGCTTTATAGAGCAAACTGAGCTCGTCGCCAAGCTGAAGGACAGGCTTCAAGAGATAGAGGACATTGGTGCCTCAGTCCAAGAGGAGGTCAACACATTGAGGATGAAGCTATTAGAGGCCTCTGAGATCAATTATGTTGGGGAAGTTCTCCAGCAGGAGAATGAGGCTCTGAGGAGAGAGGTCTTACGACTTAGGGAGAATACGTCGAGCACTGCTCTAGAAGTATTACAGTGTTCCTCGTCATTGCGAGCTAGAGCTAGTCAGAGTGATGTGCCTCCTGCATTGCAGGGTCCTTCTCTTTCGATCATTCCGCGAGCTCACAGGAACACCAGGGGTTCATCAAGAGAAATGGAGGAGCTCCACGATGATGTTCAACGGGCATATGTGATTGATGCTGGGCTCCAGAGGGATGTCACTCGATTACGACACTTGTTAAAAAAATGTCCTCGACGAGTGTGGGCTAACGGCTATGACCAGGGCTGGTCAGATGCTCCAACAAGGTTGTCAGAGTTTGAAGAGCTTTCTTTTGTCCAGGGGTGACTGAGTGCCTTGAAGGAGATGCAAGTCCGAAAGAACTCGATGCTCTGGTATCGCCATGAGATTTCTCCCTATACCCTGATTCCTAACCCCTTCCGGAGGGATGATCAATGGATCCCCATCGATGCCATCCCTCGTTAATTATTGGAGTCGGATGCAAATGAGGTTGAGGAAGAGTTAGCTCCTGCTCCCGATGATGGACGAAGAGCTCAAGTGGCTGATTATCTCTCTCAGAGGCCTCACCCCCATTGAGATTTTTCCAGTTGTTGGTTTTTGTATTTTTGGTAATGTAAATGCTTTGGGCGAGCTCGCCGACTAAACATGTATCACCATTTTTGTAAATATGATGAATTAATATAAAGTTTGTGTTTTGGGTGAATTTGCCGACTAAACAAGTGTATTATATTTTTCATATTCTTGCTGCTTTATGATCTTCTAAGTTTGTGTTGTTATGCAAGTGTCCTCCCAGTCCAGTATAATATTGAGATACCATTGTGCACCACTTTACCTTTTAGGTCGTGTCGTCACACTCCCTTAGGCCTAAGTGTGGCAATTGGCGAGGACACACCTGCTGTTGGATGCTTTATCCGATCAGTAATTTATTCAACCAAAGAAGGTTTGATGACCAGTATAAAATTTGGCCATATTGCCTAAGGATCCCCTGTAGGGCTTCATATATTGCCAGGGGCAATGCTAAGAGGTCCTTCGTGTTTCAGAACGATGACCTGAGGAGGGATACCCCCCTGCTATGGCGTAGTGATCGATGTGCCTATCATTTAGAAAAGATGTGCGATAAAGCTCATCTAGTTGTTACTTATTAGAATGCAACCGTTTAAATAACTTTCATTAACGACAAGGGAAATGAACTTCTAGATCCATGACAAAAGAATAAAACAAATATCTAAAAATAGAATCTCTTGAGATTGGCCGCGTTCCATGCTCATTTTTTTTCTCTGCCTTCCATCATTTCCAAGTGATAGGCTCCTTGCAGATCGTCTCTTGTTATCTTAAAGGGTCCTTCCCAGTTTGGGCCTAGCTTGTCGTCTGATGGTTTTACTGCGCTGCCCAGGACTTTCCTTAGAACATAGTCCCCAACTCGAAATGTCCTTGGGTTGACCCTTTTGTTGTAATGCCTCGTGAGCTTTTGCTGGTAGCTCGCTAGTTTTACTAGGACTAGCTCTCGGCGCTCGTCGACTAGGGCGAGCTCAGTGACCAATGTTGCATCATTATGGCCCTGGTCGACGAGATTGGACCTCATTGTCGGCAAATCGGCTTCTAGTGGGATGACTGCTTCCATGTCATGTGTCAGCGAGAATGGGGTTTCTCCTATTGCTCGTCAAGGAGTGGTTCGGTATACCCATAGAATATGTGGTAATTCGTTTACCCATGCGCCTTTGGCTCGCTCAAATCGCTTCTTTAATCCATCGATCACAGTTTTATTAGAAGCCTCAGCTTGGCCATTTCTCTGAGGGTAGGCCACCGAACTGAAGTGGTGTCTGATACCGTGTTCGTTATAGAAATTCTGAAAGGTGCCGCTTTTGAATTGTGTTCCATTATCGGTGATGATGGTTCTAGGGATGCCAAAGCGAGTGATTATATTTCTCCATATGAACCTTATCATATCGGCATCTCGGATGTTTGCCAGGGGTTCCGCCTCGATCCATTTGGTGAAGTAGTCAGTCGCAACCAACAGATATTTGCAATTACCGGTGGCGGTAGGCAGTGGTCCCACGATGTCAATTCCCCACTGGGCGAATGTCCATGGGCTGGACAGTGATTTTAGGTCGCTAGCAGGCTGGTGGACCATAAGAGCATGAAGTTGGCATTTAAGGCACTTGCAGACATACATCATAGAGTACCTTTGCATGTATGGCCACCAATAACCTTCCTTCATTGCTTGAAAAGCCAGAGACCTTCCTCCAACATGCTTCCACAGACTCCTTCGTGAAGCTCATGTAGCACTTGCTCGACATCCTCCGGGTGAACGCATTAGAGGTCGGTTCCAGAGAAGGATCTCTTATACAAGTTACCCTCTGGAGATAAGTGAAAGCGAGCAACTTTGACTCTTATCTGGTGGGCAGTCTTTTTTTTATTTGGGAGCGTGCCATCCTTCAAATAGTCCCTTAAGGGGTCCATCCAGCTAGGAGCTGATCCCACCTGGAGTACCCGTTTCCCGTCTGGTAGCCTGCTATCGTGGATGCTCAGATGAGTGAGGAAATTGATGGGGATAGTTCTTTTTAGGTCGGAGTCTACTTCCGAACTCAGGGCTGCTAGGGCATCAGCATGGCTATTTTGATCTTCAGGAAACTGTTGGACATTGATCTCTTCGAAGCTCGCCATTAGTTTTTTCACTAAGGCGAGGTAAGCTGCCATTCTTTCATCTTTTGCATTGTAATCTCCACTTATCTGATTGGAGACTAATTGGGAATCGTCAAACACCTGTAAATGCTTTGCTCACAAAGTGTGTGCCTTCTGGAGGCCGGCTATTAAGGCTTCGTATTCTGCTTCGTTGTTGGAGGCTGTAAATCCAAGCCTGAATCCTTGTTCAAGGGTTGTATTCTCTAGGGGTAACGAGGGAAATGCCTACTCTTTCCCCCTTTGAATTGGAGGCTCCATTAACAAACAGTCTCCAGGTTTCCACTGTCGCTTGGTTCTCCTTTTAAGTTGGTGGTTGACGTTGGTTGGGAGGTTCCTTGCCCGTGAATTCGGCTATAAAATCAACAAGGATCTGTCCATTGATCGCGGTCCTTGATTGAAATTAGATGTCAAATCGCCCAAGCTTGACTGACTATTTAGACAGCCTTCCTAACAAATCATCTTTCCTCAGGACTGCCTTAAGGGGGTGCGATGTAAGGACGATGATAGTGTGGGCTTCGAAATAGTGCTTCAGCTTCCTCGAGGTCTTTACTAAAGCGAAGGAGAGCTTCTCCAGCGGTAGGTACCTCTGCTCGGTGTCGAGTAGGGTCTTGCTTGCATAATAAACAGGGTGCTGGATTCCTGCAACCTCGCATATTAATGCAGAGCTGACAGTGTGGTTGGAAATGGAGAGGTATAAGAATAAAGGACCTGTTTGCCGTGGTATGACGAGCAGTGGTGGAGAGCTTTAGTAAGCTTTGAGTTCGACCAATTCTCGCGAGCAATCTGGGCTCCACTCTACCATTTTATTCCCTTTTAAAAGCTGGAAGAAATGCTTGCGCTTCTCGGAGGATTTAGAGATGAAGCGATTTAAGGCGGTGAGCATACGTCCCGAATTGTTCGAGGAGGTTGTACCATGTTAATTGCATCGATCTGATCTGGGTTAGCTTCTATGCCTCTCTTACTGACTAAGTACCCAAGGAATTTTCCTGACTAGACATCAAAAGAACACTTGCTTGCATTAAGTTTCATTCGATACTTACAGAGGATTTCGAAGGTGTTTGACAGGTCTGAGAGGTGATTTTCCTTTTTCTTACTTTTAACGAGCATGTCATCGATGTAGACCTCCATGGTGTTTCCCATCTGGTCCTTGAAAATCATGGTGACCAGCTGCTGATATGTTGCCCCTGCATTCTTGAGCCCAAAGGGCATGACCTTGTAGCAGTATAATCCAACTATCGTGATCAACGCTGTCTTGTCCTAGTCTGGGGAATTCAAGGGGATCTGATGATACCCTGAGTATGCGTCCAGAAAACTCATTCGCTCGTGAGATGCAGTGGCGTCCACTAGTTGGTCTATTTTTAGGAGGGGGAAACTATCTTTAGGGCACACTTTGTTGAGGTCAGTGAAGTCAATGCAAACTCTCCACTTCCCGTTGCTTTTTGGAACTATTACTGGGTTGGATAACTACTTGGGGAATTGTACTTCCCGTATGGACCCTGCATCCAATATTTTTTTGACCTCTTTTTCTACCGTTTTAGCCTTCTCGGGTGCAGTTCACCGTGCCTTCTGCGTGATTGGTTTGAAGGCAGGATCGACATGCAGCTGATGGCAGACCATTCTAGGATCGATTCCAGGCAACTCGTATAGTTCCCATGCAAAAACATCTATGTTGCGTCTCAGCAGAGTTGTCAATTCCTTCTGTTCCTGGCCAGTGAGAGATGCTCCAATAAAGAAGACTATGTTACTGTCGCCATCTCCAGCTGTAACTTCTACCAGGTCCTCGATGACCCGCTTGGAGGGGAGGAGCCTGGTCTCCTCTACTCTAGGTCTTCCATACTTTAATTTCTATTTAGAAGGTGTCATACCTTCTTCATCTTTCTCGCTGGGCTAAATCGGCCTTCTTCTCTAGCTTTGGTCGGATGGCTGCTATGAAGCACCTACTTGCCATCGCTTGGTCGCCGTGGATCTCCATTACTCCTCGCTCGATTACATACTTAAGTTTCTGATGGTAAGTCTAGGAGACTGCCTTCATTGCATGAAGCCATCCCCTGCCGAGGATGGCCTGGTATGTCGAGTTGATGTCAACTACCAAAAACTCGATCATCTTGGAGACATTTCCAATGCACACCGGTAGTACAATCTTTCCCAGGGGCATAGTTATTTTTCCAGCGAAGCCAACTAAAGGGAGAATAGCTTCCTTTAGGTCGGCGGCGCTTAACTTCAACTTTCTGAATAGGTCGAGATACATTACTTCGGACGAACTTCCTTGGTCGACGAGTAACTTGTCGACGTCAAAGTTAGCTATCCTGAGGGTAATGATCAGAGCATCGTGATGACGTGTTATAGTTGATGTCATCTTCTCGTCGACGCTTTCCCGACTGTGACTTTACTGGATTGATCTGAAGAGCTTGCATTACCGCTGTAAGTTTCTTCATCTCCATTCAAGCTGAATTTCCTTGGATCTGCTTGGCATCAGATGTCCCATGAATTACCGCGAACTCATGCCCGACGTCATCTTCAAGCACGTTGTCAGGTCTCGCCTCTCTGTTTGCAGCCACTTTCTATGCCTTCTTCTCCACAAACTTATTCAAATTCCCGGACTGGGCGAGCTCCTCAAGGTGATATTTAAGAGCTTTGCAATGCTCAGTCTTATGTCCTCCCTCCTTGTGAAAAGAGCATCTTAGCGCATTGTTCCTCTTCGAGGGATATCCTCCCATCTTCCTGGGCCACTTGATGAATGTCTCATCTTTGATCTTCATGAGGATTTTGTAAATTGGTTCCTTGAAGACGGTGTTGACCTCCTGAAATGATTTTAACGCATCATTGTTCCCTCCATTCTTGGAGCCATTTTTCCCCCGTTCTTTCCTCCTTTCTTTTGATTCTCAGCTTTGTCGCTTCCCTTGGTAGTGAGTTTAGCTCGACCGTTTTCTCCTGTACTGAGTCGGGTGACATCCTCCACCTTAGCGTACTTCTCGATGAGAGCCATTAGGTCGTCAATAGTCATAGCCTCCTTCTTCATCAGGGACTGGTAGAGAAGGGAAGAACTGAGTAGCCCAATTTTGAAAGAGGCCACTGCCACTTCCTCCGATCAATCCTCGATCTCATTGAATAACTCCCAGTACCTCTTCGCATAGTCCTGGAGGGTCTCTTGAGGCGTTTTCTTCATTGTTAGTAAAGCATCCATCCTTTTGGGATGGGAGCTACTAGTAATGAATCGGGCCGTAAAAAGGTCGACCAAGGATTTAAAAATCCTGATGGATCGGTAGGGGAGCCTTTCGAACCACTTCTGCCCTACGTCATGCAGGCTCGAGTGAAAAATTCGGCACATTAGCGCGTCCCAGTGGTTCCAGAAGGTCATGGCCTGTCGGTATTACCTGACGTGATCAATGGGATCAGTCTTACTGTTATAAATCTTAAACCTTGGAATGGAAAATTTCTTGGGTGCTTGTTCTTCCTCAATTTCCCTCGTGAAAGGTGATTTCATCTGGGTTTTGAGATCTCATCTAGTGAGTTCTCTGGTCGATCTAGTACCGTGATCGACATGATGTTGGTCTATCTCCCTGCGGACCAGATTTCGTATGTTCTCGTTGCTGCGAGTAGGGAT
Organism: Sambucus nigra; assembly: GCA_949130495.1. NCBI lineage: Eukaryota > Viridiplantae > Streptophyta > Magnoliopsida > Dipsacales > Adoxaceae > Sambucus > Sambucus nigra. Next base: position 86,097 of record CASBWL010000091.1, read on the forward strand.
TTGGTAACGGAGAGCTCTTCGTAGCTGCTCGTGGAGGTCGTCATCTGATTCACCTCCCTCAACCTTCTGAGATCCTCGCCTAGGGCTCCTTCCTCGGCTGCAAGACTTACTCGCCTGAGGGCTAGGATTGCGGTATGGACGTCTCCTGTTATCATAATGAAGCTCTCTCACCAGTTTTTCCAGTCTTCTTTTCAAGCGAGCGTTCTCTGCCTCGTGCCTGCGAGAAGACTCCCTCTGCTCGTGGAGCCTTACCTCGTATGCATCAATCGGTCTGGATATCTGCGTGGACCTTGCTGGTCCTTGTCTTTCTTCTGAGGCTGGCCTTTCTAATCGAGCCCTGTGATCTGAACGTCGAACTTCAGACCTATTCCTGCGAGGAGCAGGTGGTTCTTGAATATCCCTTGCCTGGGGAGCATTATTGGTGTGACCAGACATCTTAAACTCCTTTCTTGGTGTGGGCTCTTCTCAGGGAAAGCTGAACGATTCCCACAGACGGCGCCAATTTTGGTGCCAATTATTATGCAACAGAAACGAATAAGAGAAAGGAAAGCACCAAGTAAGAACAAGGAATGTAAAATGACAATCAAACAACAAAGGATGTACGTGGTTCAGCAAATGTGTGCCTACGTTCACGGTGGTCCAGTCAGTGTTATTTCTATATACTCTGGAGAGTGATTACAGAGAATATATGTTGTCCCTTTGCCCCGGACCTATGGTTCAATATATACATGTGCATTTAGGTAAGTGGGGGTGTTGGATTCCGCCACGTCTTCCATCTCTACCTATAACCTCCCTTAGTGGGAATGTGGGAAAAGACCGGATAATCAAATGAGAGATGGGGGGCCTGGACTTTGGGCCGCCAGAATTGGGCTACTCGTCCAGGCCCATGATCTTAGTTTTGGGTATCCACACACACACACACACACACACACACCGCCAGAATTGACTATTAATGAAAAACTTGATGTTGTGTGTGTGTGTGTGTGTGTGTGTGTGTGTGTCTATATATATATATATATATATATGTATATATATATATATATGTATATATATATATATATATATATATATATATATATATATACACACACACACACACACACACACACACACAACATCAAGTTTTTCATTAATAGTCAATTGAAAATAATTAAAAAATCACCTTTTATAAATAATTAAATATTCATAATTCAAAGTAAAAATCAAAATGTGTTTAAAGACTCATCTATAAACGTCTATCATACGACCATTATTGACAAACAAACATGATAAATACAAAATACTAATCCACCTTAGTCATCATATCCAAGTTCTTTCACACTACACCAAATCCTGTGAATGGTCACGCCTAATGGGTCGCGGCCCAAGTCCGCGACCAGATGGTCGCGGACTCAGGCCGTGACCAACTCAATATTTGGCGTTACCATATTCACTAACACACTGAGTCACGGATGCTTTGAAAGTGGTCACGGACCAAATCCCTGACCACTGTGGGTCACGGCCCAAGTCCGTGACCAGGTCGTGACCATTTTGGCGCCTAATCCGCGCCAAAATTCCCTCCAAGCTTGGTCGCGGATGGGTCACGGACTTGGGCTGTGACCATAGGCATGACGAAGTAGAAAACACACACACTAAGGGTCACGGCTGAGGGCCGTGACCATTTCTTGGTAGGGGTCATGGCTATGGACCGTGACCATACGCAAATTAATGGGCTAGTATGATTTCATTAAATGGTTTTGTTGGTGGGTCACGGCTGAGAGCCGTGACCAGGTTCAATATGAAAAAAAAGGCGGGCTGTCTATTTTCTCCCAAGGCTACTTTGTTTCGCTCATTTCCGCCAACGAAACCCTCCCCATACCTGCCTTCATCTCTGCCTCTCTCTCTCGCTTGCCTCCTCCCTCCGTCTCCCTGGTGGAATCCCCTCTCTCGCTCTCCCTGGAAGCATCCCCTCTCTCGCTCGCCTCCTCCCTCCGTCTCCCTGGCGGCATCCCCTCTCTCTCTCGTTCGTCTCCTCCCTTCGTCTCCCTAGTTTCGGATTTGGAGCATCAGCTAAACCCCGGGTAAGGTAATTTAAATACAACCATTCGTGTGCTACCGAAGTCAAAAAAAACTTTATTTTATTTCTCATGCCTCCTACCCCCTTGCGTTGTTATATCTGCCTTACATTTGTGCCATGTTTTCTTTATTAGCAAAAACTTATTTACATATAACCAAGAAGCAACCAAACCGGTTGATAAGGTAAAAGATGTTGCATCACGGTTAAGTTCATTTTCCTGCCATTAATATTTTTATTGTTCTCATTTTTAAGTTGTGTTAGTATTAGTTTAATTTGAGGATTAATTTTTGTAGGGGATTAACAACTCTACATATAGTTTTCAACTCTCTATTTGAAGTAACAATTCTAGTTTGGGACTTTCATGGCTTGAAACTGCTGCTTAGAATATAACTCTGCTTTCTTAAATGTAATTACATAGAAATCCTATTATAATTGACTATAGTGTTTTGTATGTGTTCTTCTTAATCGTTTTCTTCTGATTCATATTTTGTCTTGTCATAAAACAATATTTATGTTCTGCAGATATATTAATACTTATAGTTATACAACCTAAGTAGCCATTGTTAAATATTTCGGATTTGGAGCGTCAGCTAAACCTCGGGTAAGGTGGGGTTTCCATCGAGGTCCAAGTTTTAGATCCGGGGCAGGGGATTTGGTGATTGGTCGGAGGTTTTTTGTTTACATCAAAGTCCAAGGTTAGTTCAGGGTTGTTTGCTGATGTTTTTTATTTCAAACATTTTTTTTTTATTATAGTCTTATTTTCCATTAACACAACCATCTCATGATGTGTATAGAAAAAAGGGAAAACAATGATTTCAACATTATCAAATTTACATAACCCATTTCTTAGTCACATTGGGAAATCTCATTTGCACAACCTTTTAATTAGGCAATATACATAAGGAATGTAGGATATGGAAGTAAATTAAGTTAAGATAGACTATTATGGACTCACTGCATAAATATAATGTAATGTTCATGTTGTCGGTTTTATTACATTTTTTTATAAAATCATGTTTACATGTTTGTCGGCATTCAGATTGATTACTTTTTGTTAATGATTTTTCTATCTTTTTATCAAATTTCCAAAGTAAAGTACTGTAAGTCCTTATATTCCTTATATGACAAGGTAGGTCCGCATTTTGATCCATTAAGTATAATCTAATTTTAGTTGTGTTGACAAGATATAAGAGATTAAAAAATATTAAATATTAAAAATGAGGGTCGTTAGGGTTTCGGCAAAAACTCCTCCTTCTCACGCAGCAGGTGCTCGAAGCATATGTTGTTGATTTATGGGAAAATAATATATAATCCATTTATTGGTATGTTGTTTACTATTGTTAGGCTTATTGAAAATTATCATATTGTATAGGGAATATTTCATTGAGGAAGATTGTTGGTGTGGAAAGTTATGCTTTCTTTCAAAGGTATTATATTCCTATGTTCATTCACAAGTATTTGTTTATTTTATTATTCCTCAGTTGTTTTTTTACTAGTGTTGTCTCTATTACATAGTGATTAAGATAAAAAAACTAAGATCTTGGACTTTATCCTTGCAAAGGTATGTTCCAATTCTGTTTAATAAATTTATGCGGACTTCATTATTCCTCTTTTGTATCACTTTTGATAGAGAACTTCTCTGTCTCACTTTATTAATCATTTAGGTTTTACTGTTTGTTTTATATAACCCTTTACATCAGTGTGTTGTGAGAACAAGCCATGATATGCGTGGGTCTCTTACATGGCATTTTATTTGGCATAACATAAGTCTTATTTCACGGGCTTTATTTTGTTGTGTGAATCAATTTTTTCTTAATTATCTGTGTGAATCAATTTTTTCTTTATTGTCTGTGTGCTATGCGGTTGTTTGCGGGGTAAATTAGATTCCTTCACACTATATTGATTCGAATTCTTTATTTTCAGATTTGTGCAACTATTTCGTAGAAGATGTTGAATTGGTGTATCACGAGTTTTATAGTGAGTAACAATGCGCATTGGTGTCAATTTATGGTGTATTATATACCCCTATATGATTGTACATTTAGTTAATTTGGTTTGAGTTGTTTGATTATATATTTAGTTAAGTAAGTGTACCTACACTCGGGGGCATTGAGCAACGACTAATTTCTTGGTGTTTTCCAAGTGCAGGGGTTGTTAAAGTCAATACTAATGGCACTAATACGGGTGTCGGTCCATTTGAGTCCCGTTCTTCATAACACATTGTTTACGTATTGAAGATCTAACCAATTGGATACCATTTCTTCATTACATACCAGTTCTTCATTACACACCAGGTACTCTGTACTTTAACTAAATTAGTTATATAATTGATATGCATTATCTATTAAATCTATTAGATGATAGAAGGAGTACGGGATAATTATTGGTTTTGTTTGGTTTGGTTGTTGGATAATTATTGGTTGTTGACTTGTTGTTGGATAATATGTTAGAAGGAGTATGGGATAATTAGAAGGAGTACGAGATACGACGATAACTTAATAATGTCTAGACTTAAACTTAAAAATATGGCACCAACACCTCTCACGGGACCAATGTAACACGTAGGAACTGACCCCGCGATCACGAGACTCCCGGTTAGATAATACGACGATAATTTAAAAATATTAGGACTCAAGATTAAAAACAAGGCGTTAGATAGGAAAAATACGAAACAACCCTTGTACGGACCCGTGAGAGGCACCAACACCTCTCACGGGACCAATGTAACACGTAGGAACAGACTGCGCGATCTCGAAACTCCCGGTTTGAGAATACGACAATAATTTTAAAATATGAGGAGTTAAGCATAAAAACAAGGCGTTAGATGGCGAAAATCCGAAACAACCCCCGAATGGCCCCGTGAGAGGCACCAACACCTCGCACGTGAGTAATGTAACTCGTAGGAACTGGTCGCGCGATAAAGGGACTGCCGGTTTGAGAATACGAGGATGATTTGAAAATATGGGAATTGGGCTTAAAAACATGGCTTTAGATGGCCTAAACCCGAAATAGCCCCCGAACAGCCCCGTTGGTGGCACCAACACCTCACAGAGACCAATGAAACTCGAAGGAACAAACTGCGCCATCACGGGACCCCCGGTTTGAGAATACGACAATAATTTACATATATAAGGAATTAGGCTTAAAAAATGGCATTAGATAGCAAAACCCTAAAATAGCTCCCGAATGTCCCCATGAGAGGAACTAACACCTTGCACGGGACCAATGTAACTCGTAGGAACTGACCACGCGATCATGGGACCCCCGGTTTGAGAGTATGAGGATAAATTTGAAAATATTAAGAATTCGGCTTAACAAATGACATTAGAGGGAAAAACCTTGAAACAACCCCCGAACGGTCCCGTGAGTGGCACCAACACCTCACACGGGACCAATGTAACTTGTAGGAACTGATCGCTCAGCCACAGGACTCCCGGTTTGAGAATACGACGATAATTTACATACTTCTAGACTTAGGCTTAAAAATATGGCGTTAGAGGGTGAAAACCCGAAATAGCCCCCGAACGATCTCGTGGGTGGCACCAACACCTCCCATGGGACCAATGTAACTCGTAGGAACTGACCGCGCAGCCACGGGACTCCCGGTATGAGAATACGACGGTAATTTGCATATTTCTAGACTTAGGCTTAAAAATATGGCGTTAGAGGGTGAAAACTCGAAAAAAAACCCGAATAGCCTCGTGGACAGCACCAACACCTCCCACGGGACCAATGTAACTAGTAGGAACTGACCGCGCAGCCGTAGGACTCCCGGTATGAGAGTACGACGGTAATTTGCATATTTCTAGACTTAGGCTTAAAAACATGGCGTTAGAGGTTGAAAACTCGAAACAACCGCCAAACGGCCCCGTGGGTGGCACGAACACCTCCCACGGGACCAATGTAACTCGTAGGAACTGACCGCGCAGCCGCGAGACTCCCGGTATGAGAGTACGACGGTAATTTGTATATTTCTAGACTTAGGCTTAAAAACATGGCGTTAGAGGGTGAAAACTCGAAACAACCCCCGAACGGCCCCGTGGGTGGCACCAACACCTCCCACGGGACTAATGTAACTCGTAGGAACTGACCGCGCAACCGCGGGAGTCCCGGTTTGAGAATATGACGATAATTTGCATATTTCCAGACTTAGGCAAAACATGGCGTTAGAGGGTGAAAACTCGAAACAACCCCCGAACGGCCCAATGGGTGGCACCAACACCTCCCACAGGACCAATGTAACTCGAAGGAACTGACCGCGCAGCCGCGGGACTCCCGGTATGAGACTACGACGGTAATTTGTATATTTCTAGACTTAGGCTTAAAAACATGGCGTTAGAGGGTGAAAACTCGAAACAGCCCCCGAACGGCTCCGTGGGTGGCACCAACACCTCCCACGGGACCAATGTAACTCGTAGGAACTGACCCCGCAGCCGCGGGTCTCCAGGTTTGAGAGTACGATGGTAATTTGCTTATTTCTACACTTAATCAAAACATGACGTTAGAGGGCGAAAACTCGAAACTGCTCCCGAACGGCCCCTTGTGTGACACCAACAGCTCCCACGGGACCAACGTAACTCGTAGGAACTGACCTCGCAGCCGCGGGTCTCCCGGTTTGAGAGTACGACGGTAATTTGCTTATTTCTACACTTAGGCTTAAAAACATGGCGTTAGAGGGTGAAAACTCGAAACTTCCCCCGAACGGCCCCGTGGGTGGCACCAACACATCCCACGGGACCAACGTAACTCGTAGGAACTGACTACGCAGCCGCGGGTGTCCCGGTTTGAGAGTACGACAATAATTTTCTTATTTCTACACTTAATCAAAACATGGCGTTGGAGGGTGAAAACTCGAAACAGCCCCCGAACGGCCCCGTGGGTGGCACCAACACCTCCCAAGGGACCAACGTAACTCGTAGGAACTGACCTCGCAGCCGCGGGTCTCCCGGTTTGAGAGTATGAAGGTAATTTGCTTATTTCTACACTTAATCAAAACATGGCGTTAGAGGGTGAAAACTCAAAACAGGCCCCGAACGGCCCCGTGGGTGGCACCAACACCTCCCACGGGACCAATGTAACTCGTAGGAACTGATCGCGCAGCCGCAGGTCTCCCGGTTTGAGAGTAAGACGGTAATTTGCTTATTTCTTCACTTAGGCTTAAAAACATGGCGTTAGAGGGTGAAAACTCGGAACAACCCCCGAACGGCCCCGTGGGTGGCACCAACACCTCCCACGGGACCAACGTAACTCGTAGGAACTGACCCCGTAGCCGCGGTTCTCCCGGTTTGAGTGTACGACAGTAATTTTCTTATTTCTACACTTAGGCTTAAAAAAATGGCGTTAGAAGGTGAAAACTCGAAACAGCCCCCGAACGGCCCCTTGTGTGACACCAACAGCTCCCACGGGACCAACGTAACTCGTAGGAACTGCCCGCCAGCCGCGGGACTCCCGGTATGAGAGTACGATGATAATTTGCATATTTCTAGACTTAGGCTTAAAAACATGATGTTAGAGGGTGAAAACTCGAAACAGCCCCCAAACGGCCCCGTGGGTGGCACCAACACATCCCACGGGACCAACGTAACTCGTAGGAACTGACCCCGCAGCCACGGGTCTCCCGGTTTAAGAGTACGACGGTAATTTGCTTATTTCTACACTTAATCAAAACATGGCGTTAGAGGGTGAAAACTCGAAACAGCCCCCGAACGGCCCAGTGGGTGGCACCAACACCTCCCACGGGACCAACGTAACTCGTAGGAACTGACCCCGCAGCCGCGAGTCTCCCGGTTTGAGAGTACGACGGTAATTTGCTTATTTCTACACTTAGGCTTAAAAACATGGCGTTAGAGGGTGAAAACTCGAAACAGCCCCGTGGGTGGCACCAACACCTCCCATGGGACCAACGTAACTCGTAGGAACTGACCCCGCAGCCGCGGGTCTCCCTGTTTGAGAGTATGACGGTAATTTGCATATTTCTACACTTAATCAAAACATGGCATTAGAGGGTGAAAACTCGAAACAGACCCCTAACGGCCCCGTGGGTGGCACCAACACCTCCCACGGGACCAACGTAACTCGTAGGAACTGACCCTGTAGCCGTGGTTCTCCCGGTTTGAGTGTACGACGGTAATTTGCTTATTTCTACACTTAGGCTTAAAAAAATGGCGTTAGAGGGTGAAAACTCGAAACTGCGCCCGAACGGCCCCTTGTGTGACACCAACAGCTCCCACGGGACCAACGTAACTCGTAGGAACTGACCTCGCAGCCACGGGTCTCCCGGTTTTAGAGTACGACGATAATTTGCTTGTTTCTACACTTAGGCTTAAAAACATGGCGTTAGAGGGTGAAAACTCGAAACTTCCCCCGAACGGCCCCGTGGGTGGCACCAACACATCCCACGGGACCAACGTAACTCGTAGGAACTGACCCCGCAGCCGCGGGTCTCCCGGTTTGAGTGTACGACGATAATTTACTTATTTCTACACTTAATCAAAACATGGCGTTAGAGGGTGAAAACTCGAAACAGCCCCCGAACGGCCCCGTGGGTGGCACCAACACCTCCTACGGGACCAACGTAACTCGTAGAAACTGACCCCGCAGCCGTGGGTCTCCCGGTTTGAGAGTACGACGGTAATTTTCTTATTTCTATACTTAGGCTTAAAAACATGGCGTTAGAGGGTGAAAACTCGAAACAGCCCCCGAACGGCCCCGTGGGTGGCACCAACACCTCCCGCGGGACCGACGTAACTCGTAGGAACTGACCCCGCAGCCGCGGGTCTCCCGGTTTGAGAGTACGACTGTAATTTGCTTATTTCTACACTTAATCAAAACATGGCGTTAGAGGGTGAAAACTCGAAACAGCCCCTGAACGGCCCCGTGGGTGGCACCAACACCTCCCACGGGACCAACGTAACTCGTAGGAACTGACCCTGTAGCCGGGGTTCTCCCGGTTTGAGTGTACGACGGTAGTTTGCTTATTTCTACACTTAGGCTTAAAAAAATGGCGTTAGAGGGTGAAAACTCGAAACATCCCCCGAACGGCCCCTTGTGTGACACCAACAGCTCCCACGGGACCAACGTAACTCGTAGGAACTGACCTCGCAGCCGCGGGTCTCCCGATTTGAGAGTACGACGATAATTTGCTTATTTCTACACTTAGGCTTAAAAACATGGCGTTAGAGGGTGAAAACTCCAAACAGCCCCCGAACGGCCCCGTGGGTGGCACCAACACATCCCACGGGACCAACGTAACTCGTAGGAACTGACCCCGCAGCCGCGGGTCTCCCGGTTTAAGAGTACGACGGTAATTTTCTTATTTCTACACTTAATCAAAACATGACGTTAGAGGGTGAAAACTCGAAACAGCCCCTGAACGGCCCCGTGGGTGGCACCAACACCTCCCACGGGACCAACGCAACTCGTAGGAACTGACCCCGCAGCCGCGGGTCTCTCGGTTTGAGAGTACGACGGTAATTTGCTTATTTCTACACTTTGGCTTAAAAATATGGCGTTAGAGGGTGAAAACTGTAACAGCCTCCGAACGGCCCCGTGGATGGCACCAACACCTCCCACGGGACCAACGTAACTCGTAGGAACTGACTTCGTAGCCCTAGTTCTCCCGATTTGAGTGTACGACGGTAATTTGCTTATTTTTACACTTAGGCTTAAAAAAACGGCGTTAGAGGGTGAAAACTCGAAACAGCCCACGAACGTCCCCTTGTGTGACACCAACAGCTCCCACGGGACCAACGTAACTCGTAGGAACTGACCGCGCAGCCGCGGGACTCCCGGTATGAGAGTACGACGGTAATTTGCATATTTTTAGACTTAGGCTTAAAAACATGATGTTAGAGGGTGAAAACACGAAACAGCCCCCGAACGGCCCCGTGGGTGGCACCAACACATCCCACGGAACCAATGTAACTCGTAGGAACTGACCCCGCAGCCGCGGGTCTCCCGGTTTAAGAGTACGACTGTAATTTGCTTATTTCTACACTTAATCAAAACATGACGTTAGAGGGTGAAAACTGGAAACAGCCCCCGAACGGCCCAGTGGGTGGCACCAACACCTCCCACGGGACCAACGTAACTCGTAGGAACTGACCCCGCAGCCGCGGGTCTCCCGGTTTGACAGTACGACGGTAATTTGCATATTTCTACACTTAGGCTTAAAAACATGGCGTTAGAGGGTGAAAACTCGAAACAGCCCCCGAACGGCCCCGTGGGTGGCACCAACACCTCCCACGGGACTAACGTAACTCGTATGAACTGACCCCGCAGCCGCGGGTCTTCGGGTTTAAGAGTACGATGGTAATTTGCTTATTTCTACACTTAATCAAAACATGGCGTTAGAGGGTGAAAACTCGAAATAGCCCCCGAACGGCCCCGTGGGTGGCACTAACACCTCCCACGGGACCAACGTAACTCGTAGGAACTGACCCCGTAGCCGCGGGTCTCCCGGTTTGAGAGTACGACGGTAATTTTCTTATTTCTACACTTAGGCTTAAAAAGATTGCGTTAGAGGGTGAAAACTCGAAACAGCCCCCGAACGGCCCCGTGGGTGGCACCAACACGTCCCACGGGACCAACGTAACTCGTAGGAACTAACCCCGCAGCCGCGGGTCTCCCGGTTTGAGAGTACGACGGTAATTTGCTTATTTCTACACTTAATCAAAACATGGCGTTAGAGGGTGAAAACTCGAAACAACCCCCGAACGGCCTCGTGGGTGGCACCAACACCTCCCACGGGACCAACGTAACTCGTAGGAACTGACCCCGCAGCCGCGGGTCTCCCGGTTTGAGAGTACGACGGTAATTTGCTTATTTCTACACTTAGGCTTAAAAACATGGCGTTAGAGGGTGAAAACTCGAAACAGCCTCCGAACGGCCCCGTGGATGGCACCAACGCCTCCCACGGGACCAACGTAACTCGTAGGAACTGACTTCGTAGCCCTAGTTCTCCCGATTTGAGTGTACGACGGTAATTTGCTTATTTCTACACTTAGGCTTAAAAAAATGGCGTTAGAGGGTGAAAACTCAAAACAGCCCCCGAACGTCTCCTTGTGTGACACCAACAGCTCCCACGGGACCAACGTAACTCGTAGGAACTGACCGCGCAGCCGCGGGACTCCTGGTATGAGAGTACGACGGTAATTTGCATATTTTTAGACTTAGGCTTAAAAACATGATGTTAGAGGGTGAAAACACGAAACAGCCCCCGAACGGCCCCGTGGGTGGCACCAACACATCCCACGGAACCAATGTAACTCGTAGGAACTGACCCCGCAGCCGCGGGTCTCCCGATTTAAGAGTACGACTGTAATTTGCTTATTTCTACACTTAATCAAAACATGATGTTAGAGGGTGAAAACTGGAAACAGCCCCCGAACGGCCCAGTGGGTGGCACCAACACCTCCCACGGGACCAACGTAACTCGTAGGAACTGACCCCGCAGCCGCGGGTCTCCCGGTTTGAGAGTACGACGGTAATTTGCATATTTCTACACTTAGGCTTAAAAATATGGCGTTAGAGGGTGAAAACTCGAAACAGCCTCCGAACGGCCCCGTGGATGGCACCAACACCTCCCACGGGACCAACGTAACTCGTAGGAACTGACCCCGCAGCCGCGGGTCTCCCGGTTTAAGAGTACGACGGTAATTTTCTTATTTCTACACTTAATCAAAACATGGCGTTAGAGGGTGAAAACTCGAAACAGCCCCCGAACGGCCCCGTGGGTGGCACCAACACCTCCCACGGGACTAACGTAACTCGTATGAACTAACCCCGCAGCCGCGGGTCTTCGGGTTTAAGAGTACGATGGTAATTTGCTTATTTCTACACTTAATCAAAACATGGCGTTAGAGGGTGAAAACTCGAAATAGCCCCCGAACGGCCCCGTGGGTGGCACCAACACCTCCCACGGGACCAACGTAACTCGTAGGAACTGACCCCGTAGCCGCGGGTCTCCCGGTTTGAGAGTACGACGGTAATTTTCTTATTTCTACACTTAGGCTTAAAAAGATTGCGTTAGAGGGTGAAAACTCGAAACAGCCCCCGAACGGCCCCGTGGGTGGCACCAACACCTCCGACGGGACCAACGTAACTCGTAGGAACTGACCCCGCAGCCGCGGGTCTCCCGGTTTGAGAGTACGACGGTAATTTGCTTATTTCTACACTTAATCAAAACATGGCGTTAGAGGGTGAAAACTCGAAACAACCCCCGAACGGCCCCGTGGGTGGCACCAACACCTCCCACGGGACCAACGTAACTCGTAGGAACTGACTTCGTAGCCGCGGTTCTCCCGCTTTGAGTGTACGACGGTAATTTGCTTATTTCTACATTTAGGCTTAAAAAAATGGCGTTAGAGGATGAAAACTCGAAACAGCCCCCGAACGTCCCCTTGTGTGACACCAACAGCTCCCACGGGACCAACATAACTCGTAGGAACTGACCGCGCAGCCGCGGGACTCCCGGTATGAGAGTACGATGGTAATTTGCATATTTTTAGACTTAGGCTTAAAAACATGATGTTAGAGGGTGAAAACACGAAACAGCCCCCGAACGGCCCCGTGGGTGGCACCAACACATCCCACGGGACCAATGTAACTCGTAGGAACTGACCCCGCAGCCGCGGGTCTCCCGATTTAAGAGTACGACGGTAATTTGCTTATTTCTACACTTAATCAAAACATGACGTTAGAGGGTGAAAACTCGAAACAGCCCCCGAACGGCCCAGTGGGTGGCACCAACACCTCCCATGGGACCAACGTAACTCGTAGGAACTGACCCCGCAGCCGCGGGTCTCCCGGTTTGAGAGTACGACGGTAATTTGCTTATTTCTACACTTAGGCTTAAAAACATGGCGTTAGAGGGTGAAAACTCCAAACAGCCCCCGAACGGCCCCGTGGGTGGCACCAATACCTCCCATGGGACCAACGTAACTCGTATGAACTGACCCCGCAGCCGCGGGTCTTCGGGTTTAAGAGTACGACGGTAATTTACTTATTTCTACACTTAATCAAAACATGGCGTTAGAGGGTGAAAACTCGAAATAGCCACCGAACGGCCCCGTGGGTGGCACCAACACCTCCCACGGGACCAACGTAACTCGTAGGAACTGACCCCGCAGCCGCGGGTCTCCCGGTTTGAGAGTACGACGGTAATTTGCTTATTTCTACACTTAATCAAAACATGGCGTTAGAGGGTGAAAACTCGAAACAGCCCCCGAACGGCCCCGTGGGTGGCACCAACACCTCCCACGGGACCAACGTAACTCGTAGGAACTGACCCTGTAGCCGCGGTTCTCCCGGTTTGAGTGTACGATGGTAATTTACTTATTTCTACACTTAGGCTTAAAAAAATGGCGTTAGAGGGTGAAAACTCGAAACATCCCCGAACGGCCCCTTGTGTGACACCAATAGCTCCCATGGGACCAACGTAACTCGTAGGAACTGACCTCGTAGCCGCGGGTCTCCCGGTTTGAGAGTACGACGGTAATTTGCTTATTTCTACACTTAGGCTTAAAAACATGGCGTTAGAGGGTGAAAACTCCAAACAGCCCCCGAACTGCCCCGTGGGTGGCACCAACACATCCCACGGGACCAACGTAACTCGTAGGAACTGAACCCGCAGCCGCGGGTCTCCCGGTTTAAGAGTACGATGGTAATTTTCTTATTTCTACACTTAATCAAAACATGACGTTAGAGGGTGAAAACTCGAAACAGCCCCTGAACGGCCCCGTGGGTGGCACCAACACCTCCCACGGGACCAACGCAACTCGTAGGAACTGACCCCGCAGTCGCGGGTCTCCCGGTTTGAGAGTACGACGGTAATTTGCTTATTTCTACACTTAGGCTTAAAAACATGGCGTTAGAGGGTGAAAACTCGAAACAGCCCCCGAACGGCCCCGTGGGTGGCACCAACACCTCCCACGGGACCAACGTAACTCGTAGGAACTGACCCCGCAGCCGCGGGTCTCCCGATTTGAGAGTACGACGGTAATTTTCTTATTTCTACACTTAGGCTTAAAAACATGGCGTTATAGGGTGAAAACTCGAAACAGCCCGCGAACGGCCCCGTGGTTGGCACCAACACCTCCCACCGGTCCAACGTAACTCGTAGGAACTGACCCCGCAGCCGCGGGTCTCCCGGTTTGCTTATTTCTACACTTAATTATCATATTTCTACTTGGTTACTGATAATTTTAACTCATATATGCAATTTTTCATCTTGATTAAATTTTTTGTAAAACTGCTTAGTTACTGATATTTTTGTTTTTTGTATCCTTTCATTTGTAGAATTTTTGCACGTGGATCAAATGAAGGAGGCAATGGTTTACAACATGATGATTATTTATATGTTGTGGACATTCAGGATAATGTTTTTTATGTGTTATAGCCGTGCAGGCTTTTATTGTTTAGTTTTATGGCCGTGCGGGCTTTTATAATTTGATTGTTGAATTTTATAGCCGTGCGGGCTTTATAATAAGCAGGTTTTTCATTTACAGGATTTGGAATGTCAAGAAAATAGAGGAAACTATGCCCAATTTTTTTTTGTTCTGTGAATTATTAAGACGTGTAATATTTTTAAGTTTGTATATATATTTGTTTATTAACAACATTCTCAATTCGCAATTTGTGATTGTTTTGCCTATAATAAATATTTATAACACCTCGTAGCAACCGACGATGCACTCACAGGACCCCCAATTTTAGGATTGGACAAAAAAAAATACTTTTTTTTTAAATTACAGATAAATATAGTCATGGACTTTGTCCATGACCATTTTTATTTTATTTTTGTCGCGCTTAAAAATGGTCGCGGCCAAAGTCCGCGACCATTTTTTTAATTTTTTGTCACGGTAATGGGTCGCGGACTAGGGCCGCGACCAATTTTTTTAATTTTTTTTTGTGACGCACATGGGTCGCGGTCAAAGTCCGCGACCAATTTGTCACGGTTGTGGGTCATGGACAAGGGCCGCGACCAATTTTTTAAATTTTTTTTTGTCATGCACATGGGTCGCGGACTTTGGCCACGACCAATTTGTCACGGTTGTGGGTCTTGGACAAGGGCCGCGACCAATTTTTTTAATTTTTTTTGTCACGCACATGGGTCGCGGACTTTAGCCGCGACCAATTTGTCACGGTTATGGGTCACGGATTAGGGCCGCGACCCGTCACGGCATGGGTCACGTCCAAAGTCCGCGACCATCTGCCGTGACCCCTCTTGGCCGTGACCATTTTTTGGTCACGGACTTGGGCCGCGACCCACGAAAATGGTCACGCCAGAAATGGTCACGGCCAAAGTCCGCGACCCACAGTTTTGGTCAGGGATTTTGGCCGTGACCAATCGCCAGTTTTGGTGTAGTGTCAATTTTTTCCAAAAGTTAGATGTCATTTCTATATTCATAATTCTATCCATCACAATACAAAAAATCTTGATACAACTTGTCGAGCAGAACAAAAAATAGCATAAATGAGTTAAAAAAAAGGAGAAACCTAGTTATAGAGAGATATTACATGCGTAGTTCTCCAGTGCAATAGGAAGTGTGGCAAAAAAGGGTATGAAATAAAGAAGAAATAGTTAGAATATAAGAAGAGAATTTTTTACATTTCATGTGGAAGAAAAGGAATCAGAAGAGGTTGGTAGATGAAACGTTATTTCTGATGGAAGATAGAGAGGGGGGATTTATTATGAGTGTCATATATAAGATAGATGGAGGGTAGTATTTGATTTAATTATGATTGACATGTGTCACAATATTGTGAGGAGAGACCATTTTTATATTATTATATAAGATCCTTTTCAAATAGTACTAAAATATTTTGTTTTGGCGAGATCCATATCATAAGATACTATACTTATTTCTATTTGCAGTTGATTTAGGAGTCTATTTTAGACTCACAACATTTTTCTTACCATGTACCACATAAAAATACCCAAAATTATATGGGGTTTATAATCTATGCTCCCAACACACTGTGCATGGGGCAGGTGAATGCAAGTGCGAGTGCGTCTAAACATGAATTTTCAAAATCGTGAGATTTGATATCACTAAGCGTTAATATATTTTAATATATAAATATTTATATTTAATATACGTATAAAATTGAAGCCTTTCATTCGATCTGGACTAGTGGAGCTATTAATTGTCATATTTTTATCTACGTTTTGTAATCTATTCCTCTCCAATATATATATGTAGATGACACATGTTTTGTCATGAATGGAGTCCGTCTCTCTAAGCTGAGTTAATACCTCTTTATCAATCATATTTCACTCGCAAGCGATCTAAACCACTTTGTCTTCCCTTCTATTGGGCTCTCTATTTTCATGTGAAATGAAGGAGTATAGTGGTCACTTCATGATCATCTATAATCCACTCGATCTACGTTTTTATCTTCAATAAAATCCATAATCAAACTCATTCCAATCAAATAACTATCTGCACTAGGTAACTATGTTCGAGACTCTCTCTCTTTCACCGTTATATTTAAATATTCTTGATTAATATTTAATTAATGACGATTATAGTTTGATGTATATATGTATCCTTTTGTATTTGTGTATATATTCATTTTGTGGAAATAGGGTTGTTAATTCATTCCCTAATGGAATTTGGTTAATCAGGAATTTTATGCATCTCTGAATGTGTAGTATGTAAGTCTTCCTTGTGTAGTTAAAATTTGAAATTATTTCCCCTAATTTGTTACTATATGATTTTAATTATTCTCAATTTTTTCACTCTGAAAGTTGTGTATTCTACCATTGATTCACCTTCATCCCATCATGTACGACATGTCTTCTCTTTATTATTCTACGATTTCTTTGGCCACCTCCATACCATTCGCTATAAAAAAAACTTCTTTTTGTGAGGGTACTCCATCCATCTTAAAAGGTACTCAAGTCGTCCCAAATATTTTTAGGACTTTATTTGGGACGACTAAGGGGGTCTTATTAGCACCCCATTTTAAATACTTTTTGAGACGATAACTAAGCCGTCTAAAAAAGTCATCGTTTATGGGATCATTTTGAGACGACAAGAAAAATGTCTTTAATAACTAGTTTTTGAGACAACAATAGTAGTCGCAAAAGTGTTTTTTTAGACTGAAATTAAGCCAACTCAAAACCTCATCATTTATGGGATCCGTTTGAGACGACAAGGAAGCCGTCTTTAATAATTTTGACGTAAAAGTTAGAATTACATCCATTCCAGCATAATATAATAAAACAAACCACATTCTATGCTTTACATTCATTCCAACATATATTCTATGTAATCATAAACAAAGCCTGTTAAAATTAATATATAACATCTTTGGCACCAACTTCAACATACATAACATACAATTTCCTATTCAACTATAATAATAGTTCATACAAGTAAAATCTCTCTACACAATCAATAATTCGAACATCGTATTCACCAACCTAAATCAAGGTAGCTTCAATAAAAACACCAAAGGTAATAATAAGTTTTTAAAATATTTCACTTATCTCATTAGAAAAAATAAAAATCCATCCACTCCTAACATATAATGATGCCAACAAAGTAAACCCATAGTCTTGAAGCATAGAACCTCCAATAAAATGACTTCAAAGATTTTTCTTGTCCCTAAAAGGTTTTCACCCGCAATTAGATTTATTTAGTGTCAATTACCTTAAACAAAGAATATTTTTTTAATAGTTCCTATAGATGATAATCTTTAAAAACATTATCAAATTTGTTAATCTTGATATTAATTACCTTAAAAAACACTTCAGATTTTTTTTAAAAAAATTGACTAAGTCTTCTTCGTTTATTAATGAAAACTAACCTGTTTAAACATAAAAAGTAACTAATAATAAACCATAGCAATACCCACAACACTGTAAACAAGTAACTTGAAAAGGGAGAATTTCCCCCCAAAAAATGTTAAAATATATATGATATATCCTAAGGGCAGAAAATCTTGATACATGTATCCTACATAATCCTCCCTCACAACACTGTATCTAGTGAACAATGAGTTACTTGACAATGGGTGTAGGCCAATTGGCTGAACCGCTTACATATGTGTTGATCTTCTTTTTTATCTCTTTTACTACACTTTAATTGTTTATAATCATACCCAATTATTTTTCATGTTAATATCTTACATGAGCTCATCTTATTGGTTGGATGTTACATTTTGTTTGACATCTATAAGCTATCACATAGAATTATGAAATTTCATCATAAAGCAATTTATATCT
The DNA here is from genome assembly GCA_949130495.1 of Sambucus nigra. NCBI lineage: Eukaryota > Viridiplantae > Streptophyta > Magnoliopsida > Dipsacales > Adoxaceae > Sambucus > Sambucus nigra. The sequence continues at coordinate 104,387 of CASBWL010000091.1, forward strand.
ATAGACTAAGATTATAATTTAGTATAATCTCCATTTGTATCACCCAAACAGTAAGATATACGCGATATCATAATAAACATAATAACATGACATAATATCCTCATATAACATGTCCATTATTGGACTAAGTAAAACTAGATAATTCTCATAAATGACATGAAGAGTTCAACCTTTATGGAAATTCTCGTGCCTTTATGGGTAAATCAGAAAGGGCCTCCCACTTAACGGATATAAAACGTGCACAAACAAAATAATGGGGGGATTGATACGTAGTCACATCGTCGTATACTTGCATACCAAACCACCCGATGGATCAAGTCATCCACGTATCCCCGTCGTGAGATCACGATAAAATAAACGCACGATCAAAATATTGACCTCCACACCACCAGTTACATCATCCAGCAGTGCAGTACCCAGTCCCACAATCCATTTAAATCCACAACCTCAGTCGATAGAATCCCTATGAGCCAAATATGTACATATGGTATGTTTTCATCCAACACACATGTACACAAAATAATATATAGCCGAACAAAAGGCCCATAAACACCAATCCAAAAATCCTAACTCAAACCCAATAAAAGGGTTAACCCCAAAACCTTTCTAACCTACCACCTAAACAAAGCCCGCAAGCGCGACCTACATAGGTGCATTCGCGGCCCAAGGTGGCGTGTCTCCATATCTGAAACTTTGGTTAAATGATAGAATGATCATATTTAACCATGAAATTTTTCGTATTAATTTTTTTATTATAATTTTTCTTTTTGTCTTTGGATAATAGTGTTTACCAATATTTTTCAATGTATGTTTGAACTTATGTGTGAATTTTTTCCCCAAACATGTCCTTGTAAATACATGAGGACATTTCTTTTCATGTTATAACTCTTAAAATTTTATCAATTATTATACGAAAAATAAATCTAAAATATTAACCAATGTATTAGCATCAACATATTTTTACATGTTATTGGTATTCTATTACCTACTGAACCCACCCCTCATTGTGTGGACCTAATTACTAGTAAGTTGCGTGATAAACCTCATTTTACTTTATCAAAATTAAATATTAGGATTAATCTAACCCATACACGAGATTATGAATGAATTCATTAAGAAGATTTCAATCCCTGTCCCTCTAAAAAACAAAATCAAAATCAAAATCTAATTCATGAAGTGATCAAGCTAATCTTTTTCCTCAAACTAGGGAAACAAATATGTCCTAATACAAATTAACATCCCCCAAACCAAAACACCACATTGTGACAACAATCCGAGTTATTATCACATCTTCTTCATACTCAGCAGCTCATTAGAAACAAATTTGAATTTTTTCTAGCACGTCGTGGCAACCTTTTAAAAACACACTTGTAGATACTATCCATGTACACTTCACACTAATTACATGTAGGATCACTTATACCAACATATTGCACAAACCACTTAGAATATCCATGCTCAGGTGTCATTAACACACACCTCCACTTATCACACTTGCATATATCCATGCTGACTCACACTTGTCACACACCCCTTGTAATTAATCTATGCTTAGGTTCACTATCACGCACTCACTTATAGGTATTCACACATCACTTACTCTCACACAACCATGCTTATTATAATCTTCATACTCTATGCTAAATTTACTTTTTTACTCTTACATTCTTCCCCATTAGCGTAATGTTCATGCCAAATAAAATACTCTCTCCATAATATACTAATCAAGAATCATACATTTTTCACACTACATCACCAAAAGCATACAAGCGCTGGTCCGACAGGTGGCAGTTATCCAAAGCAATATGACTCTCACCTTCCATTGGCTAAGTGCCTTCGACGTATATCGAATGGTTTTCCCGTATTGTACCGCTCGAATGAAGTCATGACGGGAGGCATAGAGTAGGGAACTCGTTCACATACGTCGATTATGTGGAATTCACTCTCACACATACTGTTCCCACGAGGTATATAGTGAGTCAATTCATGTACATTCGGATATATCAAATGGCTTGTCCACACATACCGATTACCCTCAAAAGCTAGACGTGTATCGTGGAAGTCATGCCAAAGGGGGGAACCCTTCCAATTAACCCAACAACTGCATACCCTCATATAGGCGTCAAACCTAGGACACTCATATTTAGTTTACCGTTTACTACGCGAAACTCTGTCGAAATGATGGGTCAGCATGCCACCTAAAATGTCGTGCGATTTCGTCTTTTTTTAAAACGAGACCCTATCCATGAGCTTGGTAACAAATCCAACTATGTTTTACATATACTTTTTCAAACCCCATTTTCCCAGGCTCAGGTCCCGTCCGAAATTTCTTTTTGCATTTAGGTAAACCTAATACAAGTAAAAGCATAATAATAATAAATATAATAATAATAATAATAATAATAATAATAATAATAATAATAATAATAATAATAATAATAATAATAATAATAATAATAATAATCTTGCTGAAAATCTTTTCTTGTTTTTCCTCTTCCTTTACCAAAGGTGTCAAAAATATTTTTCCCCTCTTTTATCAAAATGCCAAAAGCATTTTCCTTCTTTTTATCATAAATGTTAAAAACATTTTTCCTCCTTAATACCCTTAAAAAATTTTGTCCTCCTCTTTTCCAAAAATATCAAAAACATTGTCCTCCTATTATATACTACTTTCCCTTTTCTCTTTAAAAAATAAATTCGAATCATTTCTCCTTCTTATGTTGATCGCATACTCGACCCTTTGTCTGGCTCTCTATTGGATTTGGTCTTCTATCGAATCGTTCCGAGGCTCCGCCAGTTCTCCCGCTACTTCCTCCGAGTCTGGAATCCACTTTTACCCGCTATCCACGAAGAACGCCGACCAAGTACCGAATGTGCAACCTGATTTGATGACGGTTCTAGCCCAACTTACCACCAAGATTGACAACCTTCTAACCGAGGTTCATGAGATGCAGCGAAATCGAGTCCCTATTCCCGAAGAGATCGAGGTCCTCTTCCCTCGTGCTATGGGTTCACCCTCACCTGATCCTATTTGGGTCCCGAAAGAATATCAACATACTATACATGCCCCTCCTGCCAATGGGTCACCACCAACTCAGTTCCATATGCCGTATCTTACCCAGCTAGGGGCTAACCTACCAGTGGTCGTTGATACAAGGTCAAGGGGGATCTTAAGATGTTGAACAAAAAGTTTGACTAAGTTCGAATCTTCAGGAACTATATGGATTACACCCACGTGTCTCTCTATCCTAAAGCAAGGCTACCAAAAAAGTTCAAGATGCCCAACATTGAGAAGTTTGGGGATAATGGCCCTGCAATTGTTCATCTTCAAAGTTATCACCGAGCTATGACTCTCCTAGGCGCCTCCGAGGAAATAATGTCCCAAATGTTCCAACAGATTTAGATGGACAACGCTCTTCGTTGGTTCTTATCTCTCGAAGAATCCAGAATTCGCAGTTGGGAGGATGTTGCTCGTGAGTTCATGTCAGAGTACAAACACAACGAGGATTTGGAGGCTATCCACTGTGATTTAGAACTTCTCAAATAAAATCTCGGGGAAACTGTTAGTAATTTCATTGCAAGATGGAAATAAAAATAAAGTCAACTAGTCTTCTGAGGAAGAGCAAGTCAGTATTGTGAAGAAAAACATCTTACCCCACATCCGAGCGACGATTGGAGGACAATACTACCCCCATTTTTGAACCCCCCGTGAAGAAGGAGTGGAGATTGAAGAAAGTATTTTCAACACAGAAGTTGAGCCGAAGAAAGTATTCAGACATTTCACTCCCCAAAAGTATTAGAATCCTGCTTATAATGCAGTTTCAACCATCAATAACATCTCTCAGCCTGCCACTTCATGGTCACTAGAAAGCCTCCCTAACCTGCTTGAAAAGGAATACACCAAGCTTCACGCTCCCCTATCCAAAGTTTACCAAGCCCCTTTGAGATGAAATCTTATCAAGCCAATGGACCCTTGTCCATTACCAAACCCACTTCCCAAGAATTTCAAACCTGATGCCCGTCATGGTTTCTATCAAAATTCTAGCCATACCACTGATCAATACTTTTATCTTTAAAATATAATCTAAGTTCTGATTAACTGTGGTATCATCGCCCCACCAACCAATCCTAAACCAAATACTACCCATAAGCCACTCCCAGGTCATGAAAATGCTATCGTCCTAGAAGAAGATCCTGAATTTGATACATCTACCCAAATTGTACCCAGTATATCATCCATTATACCCATATATTACCCTAAACCCCTTAAAGTTTGCCCATATTTTCTCCTACATCCTACCTATTTTTCCGATCAGTTAGTGTCACTTCTTACTAGAGCATAGCTTGCTGTTCGTACTCATTTTGGAGGGAAGGATATGGAATTATCAGCAATATTAAACCAACTTCTAGAGTTCGGGCTGAAATTGCCAGAGATGGCCATTAACTGCCAAAGATACAGTACACTATTCTCAGAAGCTCAAAAGTGGGCTCTAGAGTTAGATGATTGGGCGGTACCAACAAATGAAGTCATCCTAAATGATGTCATCTAGATTGTGGCAAACTTGTTTTGACAGATCGGTGAAATTTGTAGTATTTCCAAGCAACTCCATGCTTTGGAACTACAAGGGCTCCTAGTCCATTCGCTTCTACATCTCCACATAGAGTGTGATGATCTATACAAAGAGGCCACTTAAGTTATATAATGAATTGACTTATCGTGGAAGGATGGTGTCGCTTCCACCGTATGGGGGGACGAATTCAAAAGTTCAAATGAAGAGAAAACCCCAAAAATACTAGACCGGTAGTCAGTATATGTGGAATTATATCATTTAAGGAGCTGCTAAAAGAGATTAACAAGGTGGTCGAACAACCCGATATAGATAAAGAAACGAGGCTTTTATTTTTTCCCTCTTTTATGAACCATATGAGTAGATCAGGGAGGCATTATCAGGTTTTAAACCGGTAATCAATAACGATCAACAAGGGAAAAGGTGTTGAGAAACTCCATATGATGAAAATAACCCTCTAGGAGATCAAGATCCTCGATCAGTTGAAGAAAAATCAAGCTGACATAACTCCGTGGGTACTCCTTATGTCTATTTAACTGCACTAAAATGCCTTGATTAAACAACTTACCAGGCCCATAGTCCCTTCTTCCACTAAGCTAGAAGAAGTCGTGAATATAGTCGAATCTCTAACCTCTACTAGAATACTTTCTTTATCCGAAGAGGAAATCATTATGTTTGGTCCAAATTACAGCTATGCTCTCAACATCTCTATTGAAGTCATGGGAAAACCATCCCACTTTCGTTCATCGACAATGGATCAGCTCTTAATGTTTGGACATTGAAAACCCTCAACTGCTTGGGATTGAAAGTGAGCGACCTTGCTACAACCCCTTCCGTGGTGCATGCTTATACTTATCGAGAAGTGATGGGATCCATAAACTTTATAATAGGGGTTGGCCCTATAAATCTCGTTATAGAATTCCAAGTCATCGACATCCTATCTTGTTTCAACCTATTGCTAGGATGACCATGACTCCATAGTATCTAGGGTGTGTCTTCTTCCCTCCATCAGAAACTGAAGTTCTTCGCTAATGGGTAGGTCATCACCATCCTGGGGGACGATGATAATATTAAGAATGCCAACACTAATAATTCGGTACTAGAGATACAACATAGCGTAAATGATATGCTTCTATCAAGTTTTCGTATTGAATCGCTTCCACTCCCTATAGAGGATGATTTTAATTATAGAGTTTGTCTAGAACACACCCCCTATGGTAATATCAATGTGATACAAATGTTTAAAAGCATGCACTTTATGCCCAGACAGGGGCTGGGATGACGACAGCAGGAAATACTAGAACCCATGGTATTGTAGAAAGCCTTTCCTCCATGTGGCATGGGTTATCAACCATCAGCAGAGGAACTCAGAATGCTCAGCCAACATCGATTTAAGAGAAGGCTAGAAAGTACCAACACTATCTCAGAGGATTCCTCGAATAGAAGATTTATCAAAGTGGGCGAAGATTTGCCCTTTTGCGGATTTCTCGGACCATGGTATGATAATGTGGACAAGAAGATGAATCCAGGAGTGGAGATTTTCTTCCAAGACATTTACTCATGGGCTGAAGATTCCTAGTATCATGTGCAACCGCTCGTTGAGAAGACTATAGCTGCTACCGAAGATTTTAAGGGAAGTGACTATGATGATTCATTTAATTAGAAGACACCGGGTTTGATACTCTGCATGGTCCACTCAGGCACAACATCATCAGACCCATCCCTTTTAATCAAAGTTGTTAATGCACAACTCGTCAACTAGGATGTTATACCAGTTCCACCCGCTTAAATACAACCCAACTTAGATGTTTATCCCATTTCCTCTTCTTTTGTTATTCTTCCCTATTCTGATCATAATGTAATCGATACCTCCTTTGATGAGGTTCTCAACTTTGTTTTTCCCAACAATGAAATAAATGAAGATTTTGAGTATTTTTTTGTGCCTTACATTAATTGTCCTTATTCTAATCAAACTCTTGATGATGATTATTTTGCAAATGAATAATTCTTAAATGATCTTAATAAGGTCAATAACAAATAACATAACCTCATTCAAATTAATGAAAAATAAACAATTGTAATTAATCTCAGTTCTAGTAGCCAATTGTGCGAGATTAGGATAGGATCTATCCCTGATGAGCAAGAGCACACGTAACTCAAGGAATTACTGAAGGAATTTTTGGATGTCTTCGCATTGTCTTAGAACCACACGCCCGACATTGATCTCGAGATAACTCAGCACAAGATTCCAATGCTCCAAGAATTCTAATCGATCAAACAAAAACCGTGTATGCTCCGCACCGAATGGTCACTCAAGGTTAAGGAATAAGTGGTCAAATAGTTGACCGTAGGCTTCATCCAGGTGATTGAATATCCCACACGGGTAGCCTATATTATACACATTCTAAAATATGGAGGAAATATTTGCATGTGCATTGATTATCGAGATTTGAACAAGGCCTCTCCAAAGGATGATTATTCGCTACTTAATATCGACATGATTATAAAAAAAATATAGCTCGTCACGCTCTTAAGTCATTCATTGATGGTTTTATTCAATATAATCAGATCAAGATGCACCCTGATCATCAAGAAAAAGTCGCATTCATCACCCCTTGGGGAACCTCTATCACACCATTATTCCGTTTGGTCTAAAAAATGCAGGGGCTACCTACCAGAGGGATGACATAACTATCTTGCATTATCTAATACACAAAGAAGTCAAGGTCTATGTAGATGACATGATCATCAAATCTCAAACTCAGGAAGGTCATTCTTTCGCTCTCCGTAAGTTCTTTTAGCGACTATGACGATACCAGATGTGACTTAACCCATAAAAATGTGTTTTTCTCATTACCAAAGGAAATATTTTATGATTCATGGTTAGCGAGAAGGGGATTGAAGCAGATTCTGCCAAATTGAAAGCCACACTCAAAATGCCACTACCTCGAACGGAGAAGGATGTTCGGGGATTCTTAAGAAAATTACAGTACATCAGTCGATTCATCAGTCAATTGACTTCCATTTGTGAACCCATATTCAAACTCCTCTGAAAAAATTCCACTAAGGTTTAGAATGAAGCTTTTCAGGAGGCCTTTAATTGTATCATGCAATATCTAACCCGACCTTCGATAATCATGCCACCTCAACATGGTCTCCTTCTACTCTTATACTTGACTGTAACAGACACTACAGCAGGGCTTTATTGGTCCAATACCTTAAAAACCCATAAAGAGAGAGCCATCTACTATACCAGTCACAAATTGATCGAATACCAAGTCAACTACACTGTCTTGGAGAAAGCATGTGTCACCCTTATTTGGGTTACCCAAAAATTATAGCATTACATGCTCGCCTTTCCCATCAGACTTGTATCCCAAATGGATTTTATCAAATACCTACTCGAGAAATTTTCTTTGTCCAATCGAATGGCCCGATGGTTGATGCTGTTAGTCAAATTTGATATTGTCTATGTCACACTGAAAGCCATGAAAAAAATTTCCATGTCTAACTACCTTGCTAACCACCCTATGGAAAAAGCCTATATTTGGATCTCTAAATTCCTAAATGAAGATATCCTTTATACTTCTCGAGAATACCTCCAGTGGCAAGTGCTCTTTGACGATGGCCGTCAACAAGAAATGATATGCCATTGGGATACTCCTAATCATTCTTAATGATTATTACACTCCCATTGCCATAAAGATTGATTTTCCTTGCACCAATAACATGGCTGAATATAAGGCATGCACGGTAGGCCTCAAGGTCTCTCTCAAGAAAGTAATTTAATGCTTAGATGTATATTGGGATTCAACCCTCATCATCGGCCAAGTCCTCAAAAGATGGAAAGTCAAGGACGAGAAACTCTAACCCTTCCATGCGCACTTAAATTGGCTGTCCATAAGATTATAACAAGAAAGATCAATCAACCCTTCACAAACTGGTTGTCCAATACATTATCTGCGATAAAGAATTGTTCAAGAAAAACTTTGATAGAACCCACTTACACTGCATCATAAGGCTGACAATTGATGATGCAGAAAATCCACAGCGGGGAATGCAGACCCCACATAAATGGCCATATGCGTGATAAGAAAATCATCCAAAAGGGTTAATATTGGAATACTATGGTTCAGTATTGCACTACTCATGTTCATAAATGCCTTAAAATACAAATAATTTTCCAATCTCCAGCACTTACCTCCGCGAGAATCGTACAACATGACCTCTCCCTAGCCATTTTCCACACGGGGCATCGATATTATAGGAAACTTTACACCCATAGCCTACAACGGGCATGAACTCATCTTAGATGCCATTGATTACTTCACCAAATGGGTCAAAGTCGAGACATACGCAGTGCTGATTGCCAAAAAGGTCGCCAAGTTCATCCAAAAAAATATCATCTACCGATACGGGGTCTCGCATGAGCTAATATCAGATAATGAGTTGCATTTCAAAGAAGAAGTTATGGAATTGGTCGATGAGTATGGGATCTAGATGTACAAATCTTCTCCCTATCGACCTCAAATAAATGGTGCAATTAAAGCCTGTAATAAGAACCTCAAAGCAAACATCAACAAGAAGACTAAGAGTTATCGAGATTAGGTCGATCAGATCCCTTATGACCTCTAGAGCTACCTCACTTCTAGATCGAGAATCTACTAGGATACTCTTAACTCTTTGGTATACGACATAGAAGCAGTCCTACCCATTGAGATTGAAATACCTTCATTATGCGTCATGCTTGAAAGTAAAGTCAGCGAAGAAGACAGGCATCAAAGCCATCTTGACAAGTTATCACTCTTGGATGAAACGAGGTTAAAATCTATATATCATATACGGGGGTAACATCATCGAATAGCACGATCATTTAACAAGCAAGTCAAGCGTCGTGGTGTCCGAGAAGGGAGCTTATCCCTTAAAGAGATAATAGAGCCCATTTGGAACCTTAGAGAAAAATTCAATCCCAATTGGAATGGCCCCTATATTATGAAGAAAATCCTATCTGGTGGCGCCGTTATGCTCACCGACCTTGATGGGGAAGATATTGCCCATCTAGTCACAAAAAATTCTACCCGTAGTCCAAAATCTCAGCGCGCTACGACTCTTCTCACCTCCCTTCTATTGTAAAAAAATCTTCATTTCCCTCTACACAGAACTACGTGGGTCCTTATCCTCTACAACCCTTTTTACTTTAACAAATGAAACTATTTTTTTTAAACCCCATAAGTACGTAAGCAGCTCATACGCTTTACATGAGCATGACCCCATTCTTTTTGAAAAAATATTGTTCTTTTCTTATCTCTGAGAACGACAACTCATTTTTTTTCATTTACATGAACAAAAGGATTATATATGCCTTAGTGATTGGTATAGATTACTAATATCAGCATAAGGAGTTAAACATCTTCTCCCACCAACCTCACCTTATTGTCCTAAAAACAAAAAAAACTACTCCTAAACAACCCTCTCGAATTATTCCCACACAACCAGAGAAAATAACCAGATACATAACCAAACACAACACCATATAAAAGATTCATAAATAAAACTCCCCAGAGGATCCTACCCGCAGCTTCCAGAAGAATCAGCCCTATCATCATCATTATCATCATCTACATCTTGGGGTCCCCAAACATCCCATGCTTGGATGGAATACCAAAGGCACTCTATGGATAAAAACCTACCCCATCAAGGACAAAGTAGTTGAGGAAAGTGTAATCAATCCTTTTGGTGATTAGACTGAACTAACCTGCCGATAGGCTGGACAAGGGGTATGTCGATCGACAACCCCTCATTTTTAGAAAATTCCCCTCTTCCTCTTTTGTCAAAATAAAAAAACTCAATAAAATTATAATTCAGATTTTTCCTCTCCTTATATATTTAAACTTATCCTGCTTTAAAATAATAATCCTAATCCTTTTTACGGTCTCGACAAACAAAGAAAAAATTGCATTAAGTCATTAAAAGCAAAGATGAAAAAATAAAACCCCATTCACTGCATATATATTGCTGTAATTACATCTATTTTGCAATAAAAAGAAAAATAGAGGCACTCATTATCTCTCTCACCATCTCTTTCTCTCTCTCTTTCTCTCTAAGACCCCTTATCCTTGTAGCATACGCGCTTTCCCCGATGACGATCTGAAGAACCCCCGCTACCTAATCAAGACCTCTCCTCAGATGAAGAAGAAAGCACTAAGCATGAAGGAACCGGGATTGAATCCTGAATATGAGTAATCGCGAAAGCTACCCAATCTTGGATGTCTCTTAGCCAAGAAGTCGACACCCAGATGTGATGCAAAAAAAAAATAAGAAAAAAGAAAACCAGTCAATCTGAGGTAAAGAAAGATATCAGAAAAATAAGTCGAAGAAATGAAAAACATACCTCTGGCTGAAGAATGCCCTCAGTCAACCCCAACACCTCTGGTTCCATCGAATTGGGATGATGAAGCATAGACACCGATTCTCCCTTAGGACGTCTGATGTTATAGGAGGGACGAGCCAGCCGCAGAAATGAAACCTCTGATGTCGTCGCCACTACTGATGTTGAAGCACCACCCACACTATGGGCATACCCCACTGGCCGACTTGTGCCCCTACCTAAAACTGCAGGAGGAAGAGGCATAACGTCATATATGCTGGTCAGCATTATCCAGCTCAACAAAAAATCTAGATAATTGTAGGTCACCGCTGTGTCAGTATACGACGAGTAAGGCTCATCGATCATCGTCACCACCCTCACCTCCTTCAGAATATCTCGCAACCACCTTATGTATCTTGGGGGCATCGCATGTAGTACACTCACGTAGTCCTCTACCACCTTTCGGACTACTCTCTCTCCCAGATACCAGCAGTAGACGAACTCGTGCGCCAGCAGTCGATGCAACTGCGTGTTCCTCCCGATCACCCCTATGTGCTACATGGCCGACCCCAGGGATAGGTCACCTGCAAGGCCCCCAGTGAAAAAATAATATCTAAAAAAGTTCATCAAAGAAAACTGGTCTCAAGAGGAAAGAAGAATTTACCTGATCGCTCGTCAAGCCATTCAAAACCTGACGCACCACCGCCAAAGAAAGGGACAACCTCGACTTTCGGTTGGACTTCCACCACCAGTACATGCGGTAGAAGTTCCCCACCGACTCATCCTTCAAACCTATAACATGGGAATTAAGCCCAAGCACCTCATAGAACCACGTTTGCAAAAGAAAAAGGTAATCAATAAGAGGGAGACAATCAAGGAATAAAAAAAGGAAATAAAATGCATAAAGGAAAATGCAAAAAGTAAAAAAATACCTCCAAAAGATACGTGGAACCAATAAAGGTCTGGAAAAAGCACCGAATGAATGCATCCAAAGATGAATAATTAGTCACCAAAGTAAGTCTCCCTCAGTCAAAGAAAGGGTTATTCGAAAATACCCTCAAATAAGGAAAAAACCACAAGTGGACAACGTCGCCACAAGAAAATCTCACAGTAACAAAAGAATAAATAAACGGGCCATATTTTGCACATGCAGCCCATTGGTCTCATTGATCTACTGACTCGATAAAACCTCTTTCAGAAGAGAGAGACAGATGGAGTCTCCTAAGACTATCTCCCTAACATCACCCAACGCCACCGGTATGACCCTCAGTGTGCGTTCCACCTCTATCTGGGCCCTCTCATAATCTAACCCCAGTAGCTGCTGTACGTCAAAGGGAGTCACTTCCATCTCTCTAAAACTAAAATGCATGGTATGGATAGTATCCCACCATTTCTCTCCCAAGGCATAGAGGACAACCGTCGAGCGGAGCGTGTATACAGACGCCAACTGCCAAAACCAACTGATGAAACTACCCACCGCACCACTAGAGGAAGGTGCTCTCATACTTCCTAGAACCCCATCATTCCCTGGGAATGAAGGCTCAACGTAAATATTTCAGTCTATTATAATAAAAGGAAAAACCCTTGTCAAGATTCTGAAAAATAAAGAAATACACAAAATAAGGGAAATACCAAAGGTCATTAACACTTACATAACCATTAGGGTTCACCATCCTAGACAATTAATGGTGCTCAGGAACACGTAGAAGATTCTGCTCGTCCGCAACCTACTCAAACAAGTCAAAGGCATTCTTATTGCCCAGCACTAGGGTCACCCTAGCCCGCCACTTTAAATGTGCCCGGTCATCAATATTTGACCATGCCATGTGAACCACACTGCTTGAAAAATTCGCCATTTCCTAGTATTGGAAAAGAGAAGAACGCTAGAACAGTTCACAGAAAATAAAGGCAGAAGATAGAAGATCTGAAAGCTATGAAGAATGAAGAAATCTCACCCCTTTTTACAGGAGTTTAAGGGGCCTGCTGATCGGCAGTCCCCGCCCACATACCGATCGACACTGTCCATTCACCTACCCGAGGTAGTCCAAAAGAAAATGTCATTTCCGTTTAGCACCCCCCACACCCTGCCGGTCTGTACCTCCCTAAAATTTTGAACAAAAAAATATCATAAAATCACGAAAATCTCCCAGACTACTCCTAAAATTACCAAATGAATTTTAGGACATTTCTTCACGAAGAAAATAATTTTTTCAAGATCTCAAATCCTCAACCAAATTAATACCATATTTTTCATCCATCTTAAACCCCATAATTCCTTAATGGAATACCAGAATTATTTCCCTAGAGGAATTCTCAAATCCAAATTCCCCAATGGAACTTTAAGCCAATCAGATGTCTCTCCACCACGTCTCCAAGGGACACATCAAAATTCAAAAATCTCCCCAGTAGGGATACATTCAATCCTCGGATTAATATCTTTTCCCAGAGGAGTCTCTAAGTTTTACCAGGAGAACTACACCCCACATCTCTACTTAAGGTCCTCATAATTGACCTCGATCCTTAGAATTAGTCACTCCTATTTAAGGTCCTCAGAATTGACCTCGACCCTCAGAATTGGTCGCCCCCACTTAAGGTCCTCAAAATTGACGTCAACCCTCAAAATTGGTCGCTCCTACTTAAGGTCCTTAAAATTGACCTCGACCCTTAATATTGGCCGCTCCCACTTAGGTCCTCAGAATTGACCTCAACCCTCAAAATTGGTCTCTCCCAACTTAAGCCCTCAAAATTGGCTTCGAGCCACATAATTGGTCACTCCTACTTAGGGTCCTAAGAATTGAGCTCGAGCCTCAGAATTTATTGCCCCCTACTTGAGGTCCTCAAAATTGACCTCGACCCTCAGAATTTATTGCTCCCACTTAGGTCCTCAAAATTGACATCGACCCTCAGAATTGGTCGTACTCATCTTAAGCCCTCAGAATTGGCTTCTACCCGTAGAATTGGTCGTTCCTAATTAAGGTACTCAGAATTGAACTCAACCCTCAGAATTCGCCGCCCCCTACTTAAGGTCATCATAATTGACCTCGACCCTCAGAATTGGTTGCTCCCACTTAGGTACTTGATTAGGCATAAATATTTCATATTTATCCCCTTAATTTCGGTATTTTTATGATCCCATGCATCGTAATTGACTTGATTTTATCTCATATTTATGTTACAAACCCTTTTTGCCAATACTTCGTGTTTTGTGTATCTCTCATGTGTTTTACAGGGTTTTCATGCAAGTTTGTGCGAAAGAGAACTCAAAACAATGAAAGAAAGAAAAAAACGGGGAGTTGAAGGGAATTTTCATAATTTTTCACCCTCAATCCAGAGGTGGGTCCAACTGGAAAGTTGAATATCTTGAAATTATAAGAATACTAGAAAAAATGGCACCTCAATCCGAGCTACAGTGAAGAAGTTATGCCCTTTTGAAGATGAAGAATTCAGAGAATCGAACCGACGAAAATAAGACCGAACCGGTCCCCTTCACTATAAAGGCAAAACCTAACCTATAGAATCAAAGTCTGGACCAGTTTGCTCATTACTCGTTCTAAGATCCGTTACAAAAATTAGTCACGCTTTTAAAGTGTGTCAAATTTTCAGAAGCATGATTTTTATTTTGTCCTTATCTTTTAGCCAAAAGAGTTTTATGTTTTGGGGACTCTTCTAAATGTCTTGTAACATATATAGTTAGTCATTAGGGTTCTTTCAACATATATTTCATTCATGTAAAAACTCCGTAATAAGGAGGAATATCTCGGAGAACAATTTACTGTAATACCCCGTATTTTTGGTGATATTTATTTATGGGATTAATTGAATTAAATGCGTATTAAGTGGAAATCAATCTGGATAAAAATACTAGAGAGATGCGAGTTAGTATTTTATATTAATGAGTATATATGGCTATATATTAATATTGAATTATGAAATTTGTCGTGAGATTGAAATACGACAATTTGGGAAATTTTGTTGAGACGCGTGTGACAGTCGCGTCAGGAATATAATTATGTTAATTAAAAAGTGAATTTTATTTCTATTAACCGTATGGTAATTTTGAGTGCGCCAACGCGTTCGGAAGGGTCGAAATAGTCAGAAAACACTAGCCGGGGGTTTGGTTTGGGTCCCGGGGCATTTTTAGGCCATGCCGGCAACGTATAAGGGCAGTTTGGTAATTTTAGAATTTTGGGATTTTTGATTAACGAATTTTAGGAGTTTTAAATGGAAAATTAAAAGACCCACTAACCCATTACCAGCCATTAACTAATTAGAGGGCTACGGGGGTTATTAGAATTAGCCCCAGAAGTTCCTAAGACAAACCCTAGCCTCCATTGCCACCATTAGAGAAGAAAGCTTGGAGAGAGAGAGAGGAGGAATTCTGTAGAGAGAGAGAGAACCATTCATCAGATTCGTCATCAAATCCAGAGATACACTTAAGGCAAGTGGTTTAATTACATATTTTTACAAAGAATGCTTCTTCCATGCGTAGGAAATTCAAATAAATTGTATTGTTCTTGGAGTATGATGAAAACCCATTTAATTGGATGTAGAAATTTAAGAATCTATTGAGGAAATTGCATGTAGAACATTGATAGGATGATTAGTCAGATGAAAATACATCTTTTACATCATAAAAACCGATTTAGTTATGTCTATGAATGACTTGATTTTTCTAGGGTTCATGTTCTTGAGATTTGGGAAAAATGGTGGAGATTTGAAATTTGATGTAGTTTAGGGTGATTTGAACCCATATAAATGTTGTAATACGGTTGAAACATGTTTAGGAAGGATTAGATACCTTGAAACATTGTTGGAATGAAATTTAGGTGAGATTAGAGGTGAAGAAAAGTTGGAAAAATGAGTTAAGGAAAATCTGGGCTCGAATCTGGCCACTCGTTAGAAGACCTGCCCAGGTCGTTCGAACGAGCTTGTTCGAACGAGCTTCTAACGAGTTGACAGTTTGACTTCTAACGAGGGTGATGTTCGTTCGATGACTTTTGTTCGAACGAGAAATCGTTAGAAAGCCCACTTCATTCGAACGAACTCTCGTTCGAACAGCCTCGTTCGAACGAGACTTCTAACGAGTTGACAGTTTAGGCTTTTTAGCCCGTTTTGATTTTGCGTGTCCCGTAACCTTACTTAATGGTAGAGATAATCTTCCCTTGTTGATAAATTGATATATTAGGGACATTGGAGATATATAGAGGAGTAAAACCTAGAAGAGTGATTCGAACCAAATGGGAATTATGGAGTAGGATGTGAGTCTATTACGATGCGAGAACATTTACGGCCTAACTAATTATATTAACCGGGAACATATAAATTGTGTAGCATTATATGTCGGTACGAATGAGAAGTGTACCACCAATATATTATGGTGATTACTAAGATGTGTGCATACTTAGTATATGTATTTCTTTTATGTGTATGACATACCTACCATACTTGCTATCACGGGAGGTTTACGTTCGCTTAGGGCCCTCTAATCCTTGTGTTGCCCGGATTTAGACTGGTACCTCGATGAACATAGGTCAGAGAAGGACTTATTGGGATATTAATAAGTCTGATGATCGTGGGAGCGTAGGTATGTACGTGACCCATGTGATGTGACTGTGTTCGCCTCTATTGTTTGTGATTGTTGTTATCTGAGAACTATTCCTGGGAGATTCGGAATGCGTGTGGCGAGTAATTCACTCCCCCTCCGACTCATAATCGGAGTCCCCTTCATCATCGTATTCCTCCTCTTCAGGAACATCACCCACATTAGGTATTAGGGTGTTGGGCTTCATGTCCTCCTCCTCATTAATAATAATAATAGGCAGCATGGGGCGGGCCACTCGTATTTGACGGGAACGTCGGGTAGCGGACGTAACCCCAATCGGTTTTGGAATTTTGACTTGAGAGTCAGGGGCCCGCACCCCGACATCGTGTATGATGTCCGCGATGAGGCACGCATATAGAAGGGACACTTTTCCATTCTCGTCATAGGTGGCATGGATTATTTTTGTAAATAAGAACTGGGTGAGATTGATGGTGGTCTCCGGGTCGAGGGAATGATAGAGAAAATTCCCATGGCATTGGTGAACCACCGAATCATTGGTGGTTTATAGCATTACGCCTCAAGTGATGAGGTGTGTATAGTGCATCATTTTAGGTAGCTTACCCACTGGGAATGTATCTTGCACCCATTCCTCACTAAGTTCCATGAGCTTGATGCATTCGAATTTTATGCATGGTGCTCTATTGGTGAGGTAGGCAAAAAAGGGAAGGGTAAAACAACCCCTTTCTATCTCATCTTTTGTTCAAAAATGGCGACGGATAACGGGTTGTGAATGTTGTTGATGAATGTCTCATGGATAGTGTTGGATTTGAGAACGAGGGTCATGTAGAAATAACACACGTCCTCCTCATAGACCCGATTATTTGTCGGGGTTAAAAAAGTGCATCCCCCTCGGCGGTGGAAGAGGGTAGTGACTTCGCCCGGTAACTCTTCCTAAATGACCCGACGCTGAATGTGGATAGTGAGGGATGCCCAGAAGTACTCAGGGAACCAATCTCGTTCTTATTTGGAGTGTAATTCATGGTCGGCCTCCTCATAGAGGATGGTGGTGGAGTGGTACTTTCGGGGTTGGAGGTGGCGGTGGGGAGCCATGGTGGAGGAAGGATTTGGAGAATTAAGAATTTTAGAGGAGATGTAATAATAGGTTAGGTGTGAAGGAGGGGGGTGGTAAGTGATGTATTTATAGGTGGGAGGGGTGAAATTTGGGGGGAAATGGGAGGGGTGGTGGTGGGAAAGGTGGAGGAAAGAATTTGGGTTGAAAAATGGTTTGGGGGGAAGTATGGGAGGGGTAAATTTCATAGGGAGGGAAAGGTGAAAAATAAGGGATAATGAATTTATAAAAGGGGTTGAATACTGATCAGGTGCTTCTAACCTCTTCGGGGGTGCAGGCGAATCGCTTGGCCTGCGAATCAGTTTGTCCCACAGTTCGGGAAAAGTCTCTGAATTAGAACACAAATTTTCTTTGTTTCTTAGATTCTAAGTGTTCCAACCTTTCTCCCCTCATATCTAATTTACCTCAAGCCTACTTAAACATTTAGGACCCTCGGAACACGTCAACCTCGCTCTCGAAATGCGTGTACTCTTTCCCGTGCATGGAAACTCAATGTAGTGCTAAAACATTTCCTAACTCGCGACATACGGACTTCTAAACTACCTAAAAACTAAATATACTCACTTCCATACAAGACCTATTCACCCCATACGCGTCGGGGATGCGACGACCTCTCCTTTTAAGCTCACTCAACCCTGTAAACTGGGTCCGATAACCAAATTATGTCGGCTTCCTCAAGACATGCTTCTAAGTATGGCTTTAGGGGTTGTCCATTGACTATAAATGTGTCTCCCCCATTAAGATCTTTTAATTCGATGGCTCCATAGGAAAACTCCTCTCTCACAACGAACAGGCCGGTCCACTGCGAACCTAACTTGTTGGGAAACAAGTGTAAATGGTAGTTGTATACAAGCACTTTTTGGCCTTAATGAAACTCCTTTCGATAGATAATTCACTCATGTGCGAGTCTCATTCTTTCTTTGGATATTTTTGCACTCTCATACGCATCGTTGCTTATTCATTCAAACTCATTCAATTTAAGCTTCTATACTTCACAGGCTTGATACAAGTTGTAATTTAGCCTCTTGATCGCCCAATATGCCTTGTGCTCTAGCTCCACGGAGAGATGGCAAGTCTTTCCATACACAAAGAGAAAAGGGGACATATCGAGGGGGTTCTTATACGCATTTCGATAAGCCCATTACGCATCATTCAAATGGAGATACCAATCCTTCTGATTAGGATCGATGGTCTTTTATAGAATGTGATTAATCTTACGATTTGTTAATTTTACTTACCCGTTTATTCGGTGGTGATACGTCATCCCGACCTTGTGGACGATCCCATACTTTCCCATGAGTTTTTGAAACAACCTATTGTAAAAGTGTTTACCGTTATCATTGATGATTACCTTCAGAGCACCGAAGAGAGAATGTATGTGTTTTAATAAAAAAATTATCACCACCTTGTTGTCAATTTTCTTTGTATCTATTGGATCATCCCATTTTGACACATAATCTATCGTGACATGAATGTATAAGAAACTAAAGCAGGGAGGAAAGGGACTCATAAAGTCAATGCACCAACAATCGAATATTTTGATGATAATAATAGGGGTTAATGGCATCATATCTCATTGTGTGATGGCTTCCATACTTTGAAATCTATCGCAAGTTTTGTAATAAGCACTTACATCACATAAAATTACGGTCCAGTAGAGACCACATTTAAGAATCTTACCGGTTATATCATTCATCGAAAAGTGGCATCCACAAGCTTTCGTATGATAAAAATGGATGACGCTAGGTATCTCGTCATTCGATAAACATCTTCGAATGATTTGGTCCGAACAAATAGGGATTGTCATAATAGAACATGCGCAAATATGTTAGGAACTTATTTTTTTCTTGCAGAGTCCAATCGGGAGGAACAACCCTTATGACGAGGTAATTCATTATATCCTCCAACCAAGGGAGAGAAGAATGGAAAATAATTGCTCATCCGAAAAGTAATTTTCTATGGGTCTGGGATAACTAGGTACGTCGAATGAAAGCCGAGACAAATGGTCGGTTATGACATTTTCAACTCCTTTCTTATATTTTATGGAGAGGTTGAGCTCTTGTAGGAGTAGGATTCACCTTATGAAGTGCGGTTTAACATCCTTTTTGAAAATGAGGTACTTAAGAGCTGCGTGGTTGATAAAATATGTAATTGGCGAACCTATGAGGTAAGCACGAAATTTTTCTAGCGCGAAGACTACGACTAGAAATTCTTTCTTCGTGGTGGAGTAATTGAGCTGTGGTTCGGTTAACGTCCTGAGAGCATAGTAGATGATGTGAGACTTCTTATCTTTTCTTTGGCCCAAAACAACCCCTATAGCATAATCATTCGCATCACACATAAGCTCGAATGGAAGGGACCAATCTGCAGCTTGCATAAAGCGAATGAATATGAGCATTATTTTCAATTTGTTAAAAGAAATTTGGCATCCATCATTCCACTCAAAGAGGAAATCTTTCACAAGTAGGTTAATCAAGGGCCTAGAGATGGCACTAAAGTCCTTAATAAACCTCCGATAGAAATCGCTTGGACCAAGAAACACAACACCAAAAATGCTAATTTGGCACGCTGAGGTAATGAGATTCTGGCACGGTTTAAAACCATGCCAGAATCTGGCGCGGGTTAACCATAATCTGGTATGGGTTAAAATCGTGCCAAAATTTGGCACGGTTTAAAGCTGTGCCGAATATGGGTACGTTTCATTAAAAAAAACACCCCAAAATTTCAAGCGAGGACCAAAATTTCAAGAGGGGTCAAATTATGATAACCTCTCTCTCTCTTTCTCTATCTCTCTCTCTCTCTCCATGCTACCCGACCTCCTCCATGATCCACACTACCCCCGATTCATCATCGCTGACTCCCTACGCCTCCAAGAGTCCACACTCTCCGGAGCCTCCATCATCCATAAACTGTCATCATCCACAGACTTCCATCCACAAACCTCCATCCACGAGCTGCTATCATCTACTATCTGCACGAGCGAAGAAATCGAACAAAATAGGTATTTCAATATCTTGTATTTCAATTACTGGTGCTTTGATTTCATAATTGAACTTAATAGAAGGATGACCTTCTCTTCTCTTATAACCGAGAAATGACACATTTAGGATTAACATTAGGTTGGTTTTTAGAATGTTCAATTTACGTTTGACATTTATGATACAATGCTTTTACCCTAAAATACTCTATTTGTGAAATTGGCTAATGTAGAAGATGTTTTGAAATATATATGGTTTTTCAGATCATATTGGACTTTGGATCTGTAACTGTATGGTTGTACTTATTTTTTGGATCTGTAATTGAGTTCTTTGTACACTTGCAGAAAGAAAAACCCGTGACATCTTTTCATGTGCATTATATATTTTGTTTTGTAATTAGACTGCGGGTAATGGTTTCTTATTTAGAGACCACAATTTTCTCATCTAAAGTTTCATAGTTTTAGATGTTTAATAAGTACCCGGATGCAATGTGTAAATACAAATGTTTTAGTTTAGATGATTAGGAGATTAAGTGGTTGAAGACCTGAACTCATTTTTATTTATCCTAACTTTGGAATTTTTTGAGAAAGAGATAATCTTATTAAGACATTCGGGATCCACATTTCAACATAACAAGCTAACGTGGATAATACTTTGTAAGTTCTTATATTTGAAATCCATTATTAATTTAAAAGTTAGCTTTGGCACCTTTTCTCATTAGATTTTGACAATGTCTCAAGTTAGGAATAGATTTGACTGTCCAAAAAATTCCATTTTTTGTTCAATCTGTGTATTGAAAACTACATAAGTCTCACATTCACATCTCAAATTCATTTACTATAAGAAAAGGTACTCAGTTGTCCCAATAATCCGACTCGCCAATTTCATACCATAAACCAATAGAGTTAGTTCGTTACATATGGCTTAGTTTGAAGACACCCCAAAAAAGAAGCCAAAGTGTAATTACTCTCTTGGATATGCAATTGCACGCCAGTTTTTACACATCACCAGAGAAAGGCAAACAGAGTACACATATTTGGTGTCTAGTGTAAATGTGGTGGTTATTCATGATAAATTGGGAGCCGATACTAAAAAGTTCAAAAAATTTCAGATATTTATCTTGACTGTATGCTATAGTAAGTGTGTCGATCGGTCTTTGTGCTTCAATCTAAATTATAAACTATTGTCTCTTCAAAACTGTCAACTAACAATAAGTAAGAGATGTTCTCCATTTTTAGCATGCATATAACCAAAATTCTCACTATTCTAGCCCAATTATAGTATTTGTTAATCATTTAGGACTATTTTTTTGGGTGTGATATGAAAGGGTGAGATAATTTGTAATGATGGATCATAATATCCATCATAAATTTCACTGCACCAAAAATAACATTTTCGCACACCTTGATATTAAAAATCTGGCACATTTTAAAATTGTACCATATTTTGGCACGGTTTAATAGAAATTTGGCACACTTTAAAACAGTGCCAAAAATTGGAACTATTTTAAAGTGTGCCAAAATTGAGTACACTTACTAAAATACATAATACCCCCCAAAAAAACATTACCCTCCTCTCTCTCTCTCTTATTCCCGCTCACGAGTTCCCGCCTCGCTCACTCCCTCTTCGCTAGGGCTCGATTTCTCTCTCTCGCCTCTTGGTCGGAGTTCACTCCTTCTTCGCTAGGGCTGCAGGAGGTCGGTGTCCATTCTCTCTCTAGGTTGGTGTCCATTCTCTCGCTAGGTCACCTCTAAGTCGCTGGTCGGAATCTCTACGATGGACGCTCTCTCTCTTCGGCCCATTCTCTCTTTCTCTGGTCACTGCATTGTTCTCTCACTCCACTCATCCCAATCAGGTAATTGTCTAAAGAATTGTATTTTTTTTACCTAAGTTAGGTATAAGACTTGATCGTAGAGTTTATGATATGCGTGATTTGATTCGTATTTGATTTTTAGGGTTTTATATATACATTTTTAAATATTTATTGTTTTTTTAATGTGTGAGTTTTTGGTGAAAATTGAATGTTGATAATTAACAAAAATAAATCATTGGTTTTTAGATGGACCTTGGAATCTTTTAGTGGTAAATTATGTTTTTATGTTCTTACCCTTTTAATTAAAATGCATATTTGATCTGATTCGTACATGTTACGGAGTTTTAAGAAAATTTAAGTGCTAAATATTCAATAATAATGTAAAAATAACAAATTGAAAAGTAGACACCCCACTAATTAAATGGATAAATAAGATTATGTGTTGAAAATTTAAGAAAAAACAAAAAAAAACTACTTAAATAGTAAGTAGGCATTAATACTAAAAATTCAATAATGATGGTACACATGTAGAAAAACCTTAGACCCGTTCAAGAGGTCTCACTATGACTGTGGTAAGAACTCTTGAATTGTCCCATTTTTGAATAGTTTGGAAATGCAAAAGTTTGTATTGTACATAATGTTTATGCATGTCCTATTTTGAAAAATTCGGTGGCATCTTTTTATGTTCTTTGGGTGCATACTAGATTGATGTAGTGTTTTGCGTTTTCTTGGTTGAAAAACTTAAATAACACATGAACACTCCCAATTTAAGTTGTGTACTTGAAGAACTGTTGGGAGATGCTGGCGAAATTTTCTAAATTAGGACATGGAATGAGACATTATGACCAATACAAAATATGCATTTTCGAATGGGATATGACCCTTACCCTATAGAGGAGATGGAGGAAATATAGGAGCTCAAATATATACATATTTACACTTGAATAAACTTATGTATATTTACAGTAAGCGTTTATATTATAATGTGTGTTCTTTAAACTTATCAGGATGTCGTCGGGAATCAACAAAGAGTGGATAAATGAGAAAAATATCGAGACCGATACATATAGAGATGGGGTGTTACAGTTTCTACTTTATGTGCCTAGTAATAGTTCGAATGCTAAACATTCATGTCCCTGTAGATGTTGTCGAAATGGGAAAGGACATGTTGTTATAGCTGACATATTCGTTCATTTAATGACATATGGTATGGACATGAACTATACCTTATGGTATTTTCATGGTGAGACATTAGTTGTTGATCAAGTTCAACCACCACCGCAATCTGTGACACCGACAGAACACGCTGATGTTCACAATATTCCAATTTTGAATGATCTTGTGAATGATCCTTGTGAGATGCTTATGGGTGAAACGGAACCTAGTGAACCTAATTGTGTAGGCAGCAATGAAGCCCCCCAACTTCTGAGTCTCCCAATGATTCACACACCCATAAATACAAAGGCATGAATTATGATCGTTTACATCAACTCGCACAGGAGCCATTGCACCCAGCTACCGATTCTTCGCGTCATACCACAATGTATGCTCTTATAAAGTTGAATGATTTGAAACAGAATTCAATTTATCGGATGGTGCTACAGGTGGAATTTTTAGATTTTTAAATGAACTACTGCCTGAAGAGAATAACTTGATAACTACAGAAATGAAAAACACTGTTTAGAGATCTCGGTATGGATTATGTTAAGTATGACGTATGCATTAGAAACTGTATAATATTTAGGAAAGAGCATGAAAAATATACTAGATGTATAAAATGTGGTTCTTTACGCTACAAGTTTACTTGTCTAGACGAGGACGGGGTAGAAATTCAGAATACTAATGGAAAAGAAAAGTACCTAAGAAGGTAATGCGACATTTCCCTCTAATCCCTAGGCTAAAACGACTTTATACCATAAAACGGATAGTAGAGAAAATGACTTGGCACGCTCGTGCAAGCTTTTGTATTGAATTCTTGCATCATCGCCGAGATTCAGCAGAATGGGTAAATTCAAACATTATGTGGAGAGATTTTGCAAAAGATCCGCGGAATATTCGACTTGCAATAGCAACTGATGGTTTCAGCCCGAATAACATGTTTGGCCGTAAGTATAGTTTTTGGCTAGTGATAATTCAACCTCTCAACCCTCCCCCATCAATGTGTATGAAAAATGAGTTTTCAATGTTGTCTGTATTGACTCACGGACCAAAGTCACCATCAAGTAATACTGATGTCTTCCTCCAATCATTGGTCGATGAGTTAAAGATCTTATGGTCTGGAGTTGAAGCTTGGGATGCGTACAAAAATGAGAAATTTTAGTTAAAAGCCATATTTATGTGGGGTATACATGATTTTCCAGCTTATGGGATTTTAGCAGGTTGTTCAACTCAAGGTTACAATGGGTGCCCTGTTTGTTCTAAAAATACACCTTCTAAATATCTTCCTAAGTCAACGAAATGTTATTAGCAGCGATCGCGTATATTCCTTCCTAAAGACCACCGTTACAGGTTTGACACATCAAAGCAAACATTTAATGGTAAAATAGAGGATGCTATGGCTCCAAGAAAGTTAACAAGTGTAGAAGTTGAGCAGATAGTGTCACTTATCGCTTTAGAAGGTGTTTAAAGAGAGGGAGAGGGAGAGGAAGACAAAAAGGGAAAGTCAAAGGGAAAGTGAAAGGGGAAGGGGAAGGGTAAAGGCAAGGGGAAGGAGAAGGAGGATGTCGTAATGGAAGACGATGATTATCCAAGCGAGGGTGACGATGAGAATCTAGCAGGTACCGAGGGTTTTAAAAGGAGGCCAATTTTCCTTGACTTAGAGTACTGGAATGATCATAGTATTAGACATAATTTAGATGTTATGCATGTTGAAAACAATGTCACGGAGACTCTTTTAGGTACAATACTCTTGGTGAAAGGTTCATCAAATAAAGATACGGTCAAAGCCCGTGAAGACTTGAAAGTTCATTTGAATTTTAAAAGGACATTATGGATGAAAGATGTTGAAGTCAATAACAAAAGGCTTATGCCAAAGGCACCTTCGCATTAGGAAAGGAAGAGAAAGATGCATTTCTCCATACACTAAAAACATTAAAGGTACCGGTTGGATTTTCATCAAATTTTAGCAACAATGTAAACCTCGATCCACCTGGATTTACCAATCTCAAGTCCCACGATTATCACGTCATTATGCAACGGTTGCTTCTTGCATTGCTTATGCATTCATTTTCGTATGATAAGCCTTTATTTAAAGCTATACAGCGGATAAGCATATTATTTAATGTGTTGTGTGCCAAAGTGACATTTAGGGAACCTCTTTCGAAGGCTAAAAATGCATTGGTAGAGGCACTTTGTGTCTTTGAAATTTATTTTCCACCGCCTTTTTTGTGGTGATGATCCAAGTCATGTACCATTTAGCCGATGAAGCTTTAACAGCTGGGCCACAAAGATATCGGGCGATGTGGTTGTTTGAGAGAGAAATGGGAAGATATAAAAAGTGGTCAAGAAATAAGAGGTACATTGAAGGGAGCATTGCTAATGCATATTTGTTACATGAAGCTTCTTTGTATGCCATGGAGTACATATCGAAAAGTGGTTAAGGAACTCCTAAGAGGAATCTTGAGGATTTTCTTGATGATGAGTTTGATGGCTCGGAATGCCAACGACCATTGGGTAAAAGTAAAGAATTGATCTTAAATAATGTACAATATGAGAAAATGCGAAGATTGGTTTTATCTCAATGAAACGGTGTTGATGAATGGAGAAGGTACACACTTAATTCTATGTTAATTCATATTAATTTATTGTAATGTGATATTTCTTAATTTTGAAACAAATTTCTTGTAGAAAATTTCTGGTAACTGAGACTCAATCGAGGCATAGAATTGATGATTTCATCCATTGGCTAAGGAACGAGGCAAGTCTTTATTTATACATGTACTTTTTTATCAACTGTAATTATTTTTAATGAAACTTTAAAAAATTATTAATTCCTTACAGGCCTCAAGATTTAATGATATGAGAATTTTTCCATATGCTGATGGTCCGCTCCATAGGGTTACTAGTTATGGAAAATTTCAATGCAATGGGTACACCTTTTGTAGTTCTGGACATGAAGAGAATCATAACTTTTAGATTAGTGGTGTATCCATTAAGGCTTTTAATAAGAAGGGGATTATGACAACCTTTTATGGAGTTATTAGACAAATACTCGACCTCAATTACGTTGAGTTCGCACATACTGTCTTTTATTGTGATTGGGTGGATGTTGATGTTAAGAATTCTTGCAAAGTTGAACCCACCTCAAAATTGGTGATGGTAAATCTTAGTAAGCCCGTGAGTAAAAATACCATTCACGATGATCCGTTCATCCTGGCATCTCAAGCCAGTCAAGTATTTTATTGTCAAGATGTAAAGTTGAATGGGTGGTCAGTTGTTTTACACTCTCCCAAGAGACTGACGAAAGAAATAGATGCGATTGATATTGATCGTATGATGTATGACTCCATTCTCGAGGAAAATGATAAATTACTGGAGCTTTTGGACACGGGATTTCTAGTGCAATGATTTAGTTCTGAACTTGTTTGTGAATATGCAATATTCTATTTATTCCGTTTGTTGTTGTTGTTGTTGTTGTTGTTGTTGTAAACATTTAATAGTTTATTGCTGTTTGAACATTTAATACATGTATGGTTGTTTGAACTTGTAATTCTATGTTTACTGATGTTTAAGCATGTAATATACTAGTGTCTATTTGAACATGTAATCTTCTTTATATTGTTATTTGAACATGTAATATTCTTGTAAATGTTTGTTCTGATTATTTTGGTATCCAATAGTCATTTTTTTCCAGATAAATGTCTCGTATGGGTGATACTTCGCAACCGTCAATAAATGGGGAGACACCTATATCAACCACCCATTATAAGGTTGCTTCGGGTTCTTCAAGAGTAGGTGATGACTCTTTCACTAAGAAGTTAAAATTTAATGAGCATGGCCTTCAAGTTGGTGAAGACTCATATACACTCTAAACCTGGTTGGGAGACTTAGCAAGGACACATGTTCCCATTTCTTATACGAGTTGGAAACAAGTGGATGTACGATATAAGAACTCAATTTGGTCATCATTAATGGTATACTATCCTTTCTATTCCAAACAATGTAAATTCAATTCTGTGATGTTTTAATTTTATTTCTTCATATATTGTAGAAAGAGTTCCCAGATGTGCGTAAAAGTCAGAAGCAATTTTTTATAAAAAAAGCGAACGATGCTTGGAAAAAGTTCAAGTCAAAGCTAAGGGTTAATTTGAAGGATGGTGATGTTGGAAAGTGGAAGGATAAAGTGCCACGAAATGTCAAATCTGAGGACTGGAAGGTGTTTTGCAATAATGAAGCTTTAGAGGTTCAAAAAACTTTGCGAAGAAAGAACAAAGAGACTAAACAAAGTTGTGTGAGAAAGACAACTCATAATACAGGTCATCATAGTTATGCCCAAGCTTCAAATAATTGGGGAAAGGAGCATGGGCTTGCACCAACTCGTGTTGAATTGTGGTTGGCAACTCATGTAATCAAAGGAGGTGGTTATGCCCCTCATGATAAAAAAATTGCTGTAATTTAAATTTTGTAATGTTCGTTTTGTCTAAAAAAAGTATCGTATCATCAAACCTAATATTAATATATTTTTGTACAGGACCAAATTCAAATGCTTCTGGATGTATACAAAGTGAGTGGTTAGGAGGAGACCTTGGTTGTCAGGCCTATCTTTGAGGTTTTTGAAAAAGATACGCGAGGACGTGTTCATTGTGTTGAGTCCACAATTTCGAGAACCGCTATATTAGGACGTGTTCGTTGTGGAAAACTAGCTCATTGCGAGAACTTGGAAGATGTTGGTAAAAATGAAATTATGCATTGGATCGACGACTTTTGTCCTCCCATTAGAGACACCGACGAATGACCTTTGTCCTCCCATTAGTGACACCGGTGACCTACGCCACCTTGCTTCGAAGTACTTCCCTCTAAGGTACAAATCTGCAAAATCTCTACTTATATTCCTAATTTATGCTTCTATAATCCTGCTCTACCACCTATAGCATCAAGAAATTATTGAGTTATCGTTATGCAATCAACTATTGAATTGATTTATCGTTATGTAATCAACTATTGAATTAAGTTATCGTTATGCAATCAACTATTGGATTGAGTTATCGTTATGCAATCAACTATTGAATTGAGTTATCATTACGCAATCAACAATTGGATTGAGTTATCGTTATGCAAAAAAGGGACTAAACTTATTATTTATTTATCATTATTGAGCGGGAAGCGCGGGCAAGCTGTTATATATAACAGCTCCTGTTATATATAACAGCCGTTATATATAACAGCCCTTATATATAACATAGGTGTTATATATAACAGCCCTTATATATAACATAGGTGTTATATATAACAGTTGTTATATATAACAACTCTGTTATATATAACAATTGTTATATATAAAACCTAAACGGATTTCTTAGGATTCTCTCGCTGATTTCATATATAGAACAACTAACAGGATTCCAAGAAATCACCCTCGAATAGCTGTTATAAAGAACAACTAACAGTATTTCTTATTCTCTCATTGATTCTAAAAATTATTTTCAAATAATATTTCTTGGAACTGATCCTATGTTAAGTCATTAATATCTCACTAACGAAGAAAACATTTCCACTGAAAATCCAATTCTCTTTTAAATACATACGTGACTAATTTTACCATAACCATACGTAGATTAGCCTTGAAAAAAGCCGTTCGAGGGTGAAAACCCAAACCAGCCCCCATACGGCCCCGTAAGAGGCACGAACACCTCGCACGAGACCAATTTAACTCGTGCAAACTGACCGCGTAGTCCCGGGCCTCCCGGTTTGAGAATATGATGATAATTTCAAAATACGCAGATTAGGCTTGAAAACAAGCCGTTCGAGGGTGAAACCCCAAACCAACCCCCAAATGGCCCCCCTAAGAGGCACGAACACCTCGCACGGGACAAATGTAACTCGTGTAAACTGACCGCGTAATACCGGGTCTCCCAATTTGTGAATATGATGATAATTTCAAAATACGTAGATTAGGCTTGAAAGCAAGCTGTACGAGGGTGAAAACCCAAACTAGCCCCCATACGGCCCCGTAAGAGGCACGAACACCTCGCACGGTTCTAATGTAACTCATGCGAACTGATCGTGTAGTCCCGGGTCTCCCGATTTGAGAATATGATGATAATTTTAAAATACGTAGATTAGGCTTGAAAACAAGTCGTTCGAGGGTGAAAACCGAAACCAACCCCCATACGACCCCGTAAAAGGCACGAACACCTCGCATGGGACCAATGTAACTCGTGCGAACTAACTGCGAAATCCCGGGTCTTCCAATTTGAGAATATGATGATAATTTCAAAATACATATATTAGGATTGAAAACAAGCCGTTCGAGGGTGAAAACCTAAAGCATCCCCCATACGTCTCCTTAAAAGGCACGAACACCTCGCACAGGCCCAATGTAACTCGTGCGAACTGACCGCTTAGTCCCGGGACTCTCGGTTTGAGAATATGACGATAATTTCAAAATACATCGATTAGGCTTGAAAATATGTCGTTCGAGGGTGAAAACTGAAACCAGCCCTCCATACGGCCCTGTAAGAGGCACGAATACCTCGCACGGGACCAATGTAACTGGTGCGAACTGACCACATAATTCAGGGTATCCCGGATTGAGAATATGATGATAATTTCAAAATACATAGATTAGGCTTGAAAATAAGTCGTTCGAGGTTGAAAGCCAAAACCAGCCCCCATACGTCCCCATAAGAGGCACGAGCACCTCGCACAGGACCAATGTAACTCGTGTGAACTGATCATGTAGTCTCGGGTCTCCCGATTTGAGAATATGACGATAATACCAAAATACATAGATTAGGCTTGAAAATAAGCCATTCGAGGGTGAAAACCCAAACCAGCCCCCATACGGCCCCGTAAGAGGCACGAGCACCTCGTAGGGGACAAATGTAACTCGTGCAAACTAATCGCATAGTCTCGAGTCTCCCAGTTTGAGATTATGATGCTAATTTCAAAATACGTAGATTAGTCTTGAAAACAATCCGTTCGAGGGTGAAAACCTAAACCAGCCCCCATATGGCCCCGTAAGAGGCCCAAACACCTCGCACGGGACCAATGTAACTCGTGCGAACTGCTCACATAGTCCCGAATCTCCCGATTTGAGAATATGATGATAATTTCAAAATATGTAGATTAGGCTTGAAAACAAGCCGTTCGAGGGTGAAAACCCAAACGAGCCCCCATACGGCCCCGTAAGAGGCACGAACACCTCACACGGGATGAATGTAACTCGTGCGAACTGACCGCATAGTCCCGGGTCTCCCGATTTGAGAATATGATGATAATTTCAAAATATGTATATTAGGCTTGAAAACAAACCGTTCGACGGTGAAAGTCCAAACCATCCCCCATACGGCCCCGTAAGAGGCACGAACACCTCGAGCGGGACCAATGTAACTCGTGCGAACTGACCACGTAGTCTTGAGTCTCCCGATTTGAGAATATGACGATAATTTCAAAATACGTAAATTAGGCTTGAAAATAAGTCGTTCGAGGGTGAAAACCTAAAACAACCCCCATACGGCCCCGTAAGAGGCACAAACACCTCTCACGGGACCAATGTAACTCGTGCGAACTGACCGTGTAGTACCGGGTCTCCCGGCTCGAGAATATGATGATAATTTCAAAATATGTAGATTAGGCTTGAAAACAAGCCGTTCGAGGGTGAAAATCCAAACCAGCCCCCATACGACCCCGTAAGAGGCACGAACACCTTGCAAGGGACCAATGTAACTCGTGAGAATTGATCAGGGAGTCATAACTTGCGTAATATTTTCAATTTTAGAATATAGTAATAATTTCAACTCCTATATGTAATTTTTTTAGCTTGAGTAAGTTTTTTTTTTGTAAATTACTGAGTTACTAATATCTTCTCTTTTTTGTATCCTATTTTTTTTTCAGGATAACATTTTATCGTTGGCATTTATTCACGTGGAACACGCAGAGAACACAATGGTTTACAATAAGGGATTTATTCATGATTCTATTTGTTTGTGTTATGGACGTGCGGGCTTTTGTAGTTTTATTATTAACTTTTTTGGTCGTGCGGGCTTTTGTAAGTTAATTGTTATATTTTGTGGCCGTGCGGGCTTTATGTTAGGCATGTTTTGTATTAGCAGGTTTTGGAATGTCTAGAAAATAGAGAAAACTCTGCCCAATTTTTTTTGGTCTGTGAACTATTAAATACTTGTAATATTTTGAAGTCTGTATGTACATTAGTTTATCAACAACATGCAATATTTTCAATTTGTGAATTTTCGTGCTTTCAAATAATTAATTTTTTTCTTTTTATAAAAAATTTGGCACAGTTCAAAATCGTGCCAAAAGTGTATTAAATTTTGGCATGGTTTTAAACTTTGCCAATTTTTTATGAAAATGTGCTCAATCTGGCATAGTTCAAAACTGTGCCAAAAATGTTAAATTCTGTCACGGTTTAAAAGTGTGCCAGAAGTGTTCCTGTTTGGCCAAATCTGGCACACTTTTAAAGCGTGCAAGAAAAAAATGGCCATTTTGGAACACCTGATTCTGGCACAGTTCAAAATAGTGCCAGATTTGATCTCGCACAGTTTTAAACCGTGCGAGATTCCTGTTTTGGGTGTAGTGTTTGTGGCATGGAATATTTAAGATATTATGTTTTCACACATAATTTTGGTCACTAATGAAATGCTTAGTATACATGTGTATGTTTTTTCTTGATGCAGGTCAATGTTTTCATTTAAGTTGATAGAAGTTGGGGAATGCATATTGAAGCTCCCTTACAACGTGGTATTCAATCCTCAAGTGAAATTCAAAACCTAAGGTTCTCTCATAGCTATGCATACCAAAATTTGTTAACTATATATTGAAACTATTCTGGAGCAACTAGCGCCAGATAATCTACACCCAGAAATTAATTATTTATTAGGCGATCAAGCGGGTCATGTCGCAAGTTGGGCCAGGTATCATTGGTTTAGTGTGTTTTAAGTATATTATGAAAATCATATTTTTTAGATAGTTATGGACGTAGGACAACAAGATGTGGCGCTACATTCTAGGTAAAAAGTTTATCCCCTTGATAAGAAGCCTCTCTACGTACTAGGTAACCTGTAATTGAACTCACACAATAAGAGCTGGCGCTTCATTCTTTAATGGCACACATTTCTACATTATCTGCTCCAGCGGCACTTACACCTTTCAATAGTAAGTTTTGTTTCCCTTTATTTTCCATACATATATGTACAATTTATTATAATGATTAATCTAGTAAGATCTCATGAGGGAAAATAAATAATTTATCTAACATTGCGCTGGAAATTTCAGGAGGATCAATTATTTGGACATATAGTTATAACAGTATATACGCAAAAGCAGTAGTAAAATATGTGGGTGTATCCAATTCTAAAACAAGCCATTATTTTAATTCAATCTTTAGCTGATTTAAATTCTTTGCTTGTTCATCTTAGTTGTCCTTGATCTGTACAATTTAGTGAAGACAGAGGATGTCGTCACCTCAGAACATTTAGTGACCCTTCTTATAGGTGTATCAAAGTATTCACAGAAGGATTGTTGTCAAGTTATGAGACACTCACCACCTATGTGGTAAAAACTCTTTCCTCTAGTAAAATGTTAATTTTTCTCTTAATGGTCCTCATTGTATTATCTCATGTGGTGCATGACATTTTGATTGCCGCACAACATATCGGTGGTTCAAATTCATAGATGATAGAGATTTGGCATCTCTTGGTCTTGTATTAAGTAACTAACTAAACTCAATGTATCTCATCGTCATCTTCTTCATTGCAAAATGACTTTTGGCTTAGTGAATTCTCTTTTTTTATTTAACTAATGTTTCAGGTCCCCAGATCCTCCAAGAAGATACACGAGGACAATGAATATGATCTTTATATTGTGACGTTATTCAATCGCGGCGTTGATAATTTCATAACTAAGGCACACAAAAGAGGGTTTCAAGTGAGTTCATCTAAAGGATCCTGTCTCCTTTATTATATTGCAATATATCTAGAATACCACCATTGTAGCCCCGATATAAGAAAATAAATTCGTTTAAGAGGAAAATCCCATTCTTGAATGTCACACAAAGGTTTCAAATCTACGAGTTACATAAGACCAAAAATTCATGTTCTTAATACTTAGGGCTGAAAACATGTCGTTAAAGGGAGAAAACCTAAACTAACCACCAAACGACCCTGAAAGAGGAACGCCTAACACGGGACCAATATACTCATAGGAACTGGTCAGGGTAGCCACGAGACTCCCAGTTTGAGAATATGATGATAATTTGCAAATTTAACACTTAGGTTTAAAAACATATCGTTAAAGCGCAAAACCCCAAAACAATCACCTAACAACCTTGTAAAAGGTATTAAAATCTCGCACCGGACTAATGTACCTCGCTGGAACTGACCATGTAGTCATGAGACTCCCGATTTTTTAGCATGACAAAAATTTGTAAATCTCACGACTTAATCTTAAAAATGTCGTTGGAGGGCAAAAATCCTAAATAACTCTCAAACGGAACCGTAAGAGGTACAAACACCTCGCACATAACCAATATAACTCGTAGGAAATGACCGCATAATCACGGGACTCCCAATTTGAGAATATGACGATAATTTGAAAATATCTAGATTAGGATTAAAAACATGCTGTTAAAGGGTGAAAACCAACACCATCCCCCAAGCGGTTCCGTAAGAGCCATGAACACCTCGCACAGAACAAGTGTAACTCGTAGAACTGATCTTTTATTCATTAGACTCCCGATTTTAGAATATGATGATAATTTGAAAATATTTAGACTTTGGCTTAAAAACATGTTGCCAAAGGGTGAAATTCCAAACCAGCCCCCAAACGGCCCCGTAAGAGGCATGTACACCTCGCACGGGATCAATGTAACTCAAAGCAACTGACTGCTTAGTAACGGATCTCCCGATTTGAGAATATGAAGATAATTTAAAAATATCTAGATTTGGCTTAAAAACAAGCAGTTAGAGGGTGAGAACTCAAACTAGTCTCCAAATAGCCTCGCAAGAGGCATAAACACCTCGCATGGGACCAATGTAACTAGTACGAACTGACCGCTTGGTCACGGGTCTCCTGGTTTGAGAATATGATGATAATTTGAAAATATTTAGATTAGGCTTAAAAAAAGCCGTTAAAGGGTGAAAATCCAAACCAGCTCCCAAATGGTCCCGTAAAAGGCATCAACACCTCGTATGGGACTAATGCAACTCGTAGGAACTGATCACGTAGTTACAGGACTCTCAGTTTGCAAATATGATGAAAATTTGAAAATATCTAGATTAGGAATAAAAATAAGCCGTTAAAGGGTGAAAACCCAAACCAGCCCCTAAACGGCCCCGTAAGAGGCATGAACACCTCGTACGGGACTAATGCAACTCATAGGAACTGATCGCGTAGTTGCGAGACTCCCAATTTGAGAATATGATAAAAATTTGAAAATATCTAGATTAGGCTTAAAAACAAGCCATTAAAGGGTGAAAACCCAAAATAGTCCCCCCAAACGACCCCCTAAGAGGCATGAACACCTCGCAAGGGACCAGTGCAACTTGTAGGAACTGATCGCGTAGACACGGGACTCGTGGTTTGAGAATATGATGAAAATTTGAAAATATCTAGACTATGTTTAAAAATAAGCCGTTAAAGGGTGAAAACCCAAACCAGTTCCCAAACGGTCTCGTAAAAGGTATGAACACCTCGTACGGGACCAATGTAACAACTCATAGGAACTGAACGCATAGTCATGGACTGCTGATTTGATAGATTAGACTTAAAATAAGCCATTAAAGGGTGATAACCCAAATCATCCCCCAAACGTCCTCGAAAGAGGCATGAAAACCTCACAAAAGACCATTGTAACACCTAGAAACTGACTGCACAGTCATGGGTCTCTCGATGATAATTTGAAAATATTTAGATTAGGCTTAAAAATAAGCAGTTAAAGGGTGAAAAACCAAACCAGGCCCAAACGACCCCGTAAGATGCTTGAACACCTCGTACGGGACTAATGTAACTCATAAGAATTGATCGTGTAGTCACAGGACTCTCAATTTGCGAATATAACGACAATTTGAAAATATCTAGGTAGGCTTAAAACATCCAAACCAGCAACCAAACGGCCCCATAAGAGGCATGGAGACCTCCTATGGGATCAATGTAACTCGTAGAACTAATCGTATATTCTCTGCCGGTTAGAGCATCTGACAAAAATTTAAAAATATCCAGACTATGCTAAAAAATAATCCGTTAAAGGGTGAAAACTTAAACTAGCTCCCAAACGGCCCCATAAGAGGTATGAATACCTCACACGGGACCAATATAACTCGTAGGAACTGATCGCATAGTCACGGGACTCCTGGTTCGAGAATATGATGATAATTGGAAAATATCTAGATTAGGCTTATAAATAAGAAATTAAAGGGTGAAAACCCAAACCAATCCCCAAATGGCCCAGTAAGATGCATGAAGACCTCGTACGGGAGTAATGTAACTCGTAGGAACTGATCGTGTAGTCACAGGACTCCCGATTTGTGAATATGATGACAATTTGAAAATATGTAAATTAAGCTTAAAAATAAGCCGTTAAACGGTGAAAACCCAAACTAGCCCCTAAATGGCCCCGTGAGAGGCATGAACACCTCGTATGGGACCAATGTAACTCGTAGGAACTGATCGCATAGTCACAGAACTCCAGATTTGAGAATATGGCAAAAATTTGAAAATATCTAAACTATGTTTACAAATAAGTCATTAAAGGGTGAAAACCCAAACCAGCTCTCAAACGGCCCCGTAAGAGGTATGAACACCTCGTACATGGCCAATGCAACTCGTAGGAACTGACTGCATACTCATAGGACTCTTGGTTTTTTAATATAACATAATTTGATAATATCAAGATTACGCTTAAAAATAAGCCGTTAAATTGTGAAAACCCAAACCAGCCTCGAAATGGCCCCATAAGAGGCACGAACACCTCACACGGGACTAATGTAATTCATATGAACTGACCACGTAGTCACGAGTCTTTCGATTTGAGAATAAGATGATAATTTGAAAATATCTTGATTAGGCTTAAAAACAGGTCATTAAAGGGTGAAAACCCAAATTAGCCCCCAAACGGTCCCGTAAGAGGCACTGACACATCACACAAGACCACTGTAACTCGTAGGAACTGACCGCGTAGTCACGAGTGTTTAGGTTTGAGAATATAATGATAATTTGAAAATATCTTTATTCGGCTTAAAAAAAGTGGTTAAAGGGTGAAAACCCAAATCAGCTCCCAAATGACCTCGTAAGAGGAACTAACACATCGAACGGGACCAATGTAACTTGTAGGAACTGACCGCGTAGTCACAGGTCTCTCGGTTTGAGAATATGATGATAATTTCAAAATATCAAGATTAGGCTTAAAAATAATCTGTTAAAGGGTGAAAACTCAAACCAACACCCAAACGGCCCCGTAAGAGGCATGAACACCTCGTACAGGACCAATGTAACTCATACACAACTAACTGCGTAGTCACGAGTCTCCCAATTTGAGAATATGACGATAATTTAAAAATATCTAAGATTAAACTTAAAAATAAGCCGTTAACGGATGAAAACCCAAACCATCCCCCAAACAAGCCTGTAAGCGGGACTAACACCTCGTATGCGACTAATGTAACTCATAGGAACTAACCACGTAGTTACGAGACTTTCAATTTGACAATATAATAATAATAATAATAATAATAATAATAGTAATAGTAATAATAATAATAATAATAATAATAATAATAATAATAATAATAATAATAATAATAATAATAATAATTGTAACTCTTATTTGGAAATTTTCAGCTTGAGAACGATTTTTTTAAAATTACTTGGTTATTAATATCATATCTTTTTGTCCCCTATTTTTTTGCAGGATAACATTCAATCGCTAGGTTTATCCACGTGGAACACATGAAGTCAATGGTTAACAACAAAAAAGATTATTTATTTAATGCCGTTAATATTCAGGATTCTATTTTTTGTGTTAGGGTTGTGGAGGCTTTAATAGTTTTATTGTCAACTTTTATGACCGTGCGGGCTTTCAAAATTTTATTGTTATATTGTATGGCCGTGTGGGATTTATATTGACAGATTTTGTATTAGCAAATATTGGAATGTCCAGAAAATAAAGGAAATGCTGTCCATTTTTTTTTATCTGGGAACTATTAATACTTGTAATATTTTGAAGTTTGTATGTACATTAGTTTATCAATAACGTGCGAGATTCGCAACTTGTGAATTTTCTTGATTCCTTTTGCAAATACTAAATATTATTCCTACCAGATTTGGAATTTGTTGATTTTCCAGATTTGTTTTTAAATATTTTTTTTACTAATAGAAAGATCTGACACATTTTAAAACCGCGCCAAATTGTAAAATTTGATTAGGCTAATAAAATAATCTGGAACGCTTTATAACCTTGCCAAAAATGTGCCAGAAAATGAAAAATCTAGCACGGTTTTAAACTGTGCCAAAAGTATGTCAGATTCAATACCTAGCATGGTTTAAAAGCATGCCAAAAGCGTGTCAGATTGGGCAATCTGACACGGTTTTAAACCGTGCTAGAAAATCTAGCATTCCTGATTCTGGCACGGTTTTAAACCATACCAGATTGGGTCTGGCATGGTTTTAAACCGCGCCAAAATCCTATTTTTTGTGTAGTGAAAGAGTGCACGCCCTTTAGTGACCCAGGTGGGGGAAGATTGAATATGACGTCTATTTTTTCACTATAAAATGACACTTTTCCCAATTTATCACCAAGTTCTTTTCCACACAACGGGCTAACACTTTTTTTAGATTAGTGCGGCAAAGGTCAAAAGAGGAACCAAAGACACTAACGTCATCCATAAAAACCTCAAGTCCCCTTTCGACCATATCACTAAAAATACTAAGCATGAACCTTTGAAAGGTCGAGGGTGAATTACATAATCCAAAAGGCATGATTTTGTAGGCAAACGTGCCAAAAGGTCATGTGAACGTCGTCTTTTCTTTATCTAACACATCTACCTCAATTAGGTTGTGCCAAAAATAACCATCGCGAAAGCTATAAAATTGGTGTTCTGCTATTCGTTCTAGCATTTGGTTCATAAACGGTAAGGGAAAATGATCTTTCACAGTGTCTGCATTAAGCTTCCAGTAGTCAATGCAAACGTGCCACCCGGTGGTGGTACGTTGTGGAATAAGATCACCTTTTGCATATTTGACGATAGTCATTCCCAAACTTTTTAGGACAACTTGAATCGGACTCACCTACTTACTATCCAAAATGGGGTAGATGATGCCCGTGTCCTATAGCTTAATAATCTCCATCTCCACGACATATTTTATTGTGGCATTCAAGCGAAGGCTTAACATCTTCCTCGAGGTGGATTTTATAGGTACAAATTAAGGGGCTTATACCCTTCAAATATGCATTGCTCCAACCAAAAGCATTAGGGGGCTTCCTCAAAATCGATAATAGTTTACAATCTTGATTTTTATTTTGCCTCGAGGAGACAACAATGGGAAATGTCTCATCTTCACCCAAATAAGCATATTTTACGTTTGAGGGTAGTTTCTTTAATTCGAGTGTGGGAAATTTTTCATTAGAGGGAACCGTGCGTGACTCCCTCGGTGGTAATTCCTCGAACCTAGAAACCCAACTAACGTATCTCAACTCCTCATCCATATTGCTCTCGAACAAAATCACTCTAAACTCACTCACCTCCTTCTCGAACTCGGTGTATATCCCATGTTTCTCACTACCCGAAATAAAACACGCTTCTAGATAATCCCTACTTATATTTCCCTCTATGTTCTCATTTACTACCTCCTCAATAAGATCCACCGTGAAATTCTTCTTCATCGCCCACTTGCTTGGTGATGTTGAAGATACTTGTTTTAAGAGTCATATTCCCAAACGCGAGTTGCATTTGCCCATTTCGAGTATTAATAAGTGCGTTAGCTGTAACTAAGAATGGGTGGCCAAGTATTATGGGAACATGATCACTCGAAGGAGTGGAGGGATCCGTGTCCCAAATGACAAAATCTACAGGGAAGTAAAAATTGTCCACTTGGATTATCACGTCCTCAACAATCCCTCGAGGTAATTCATGGTATGATCCGCTAGTTGGAGAGTGATGTTAATGGGCTTGAGGTCCCCCAAATCTTATTGCTTATAGATAGATCAAGGGAGAATGTTAACACTCGACCCTAAATCTAATCATTCACTCTCGATGGGGTTCTCTCCAATGATGCACGAAATGGTCAGTGCACCCGAATCTTTAAACTTCGGGGGGGGGGGGGGGTCACATAAAAGGACCGAGCTCACAATTTGTATTAGAAAAACATTCCTTTTCACCTTTAATCTACATTTCACCATCAATAAGTCTTTAAGGAACTTTTCATTGGCGGTGATTTTCTTGATTGCCTCAAGAAATGGTAAATTAAGCTTGACTTGATTTAGCACATCTAACACATCTTCACGGGAGGCCCCTTTAGGAGGAGGAACCAACCATTAAGGGAAAGGCGCAATAGTGGGCGGTTTTACTATAACTTCAGGCCTACTAGTGTCATCGTTGTCACTTTCATTCAAGAGGGCATCTTCGGCTCTTTCATACCGGGCAAAACCTCCTTGTCTTTAAGCTCATCGTATGGGGGAGGTAAAAAATCAATGACTCTCCCACTACGTAGAGTGGTCACGGCTTGACATTACTCTTTATTATCATCGAAACTAGAGCTAACACTAGTTTGTCCTTGGGGAGGTCTTTGTCCTTCGGCGAGACACTTGCCCTTATCTTGGACACTTATTGATGATTGCAACTTAGAGATAAATGCTTTTAATTCGGCAAATTATTGGACATTTTGAGCGTTAATCACCGATTGGGTTTGCATAAATTGGTGCAAGGTGTCCTTGAGATTTTTACAAGATTGGGTGATATAAGGTTCCGGAGGTGGTACTTGCATAGGGGGAGCTTATTGGAAAGGCGGGAGTGGTGGAGGCAGTGGGGAAACATGTGATTTGGGATTCATTGCCGTGTGTGGTTGCCCATAATTGAAATCGGGATGGTTTCACCACAAAGGGTTATAGTAATTCTCTTGCGGAGCATTAAAATTACCCTTAAAGTCTCTACCGCTTCCACTTTCTCTTGAATCATCACTTTGCAGGAAGATATTACTGGGCATTCCTTTATTGGATGTCCTGCCTAAAAAATCACACACACCTCCTCTATCAGCACTCGAGTGGAGTCAAATGTTTCTCTTCCTCTCAATTCGACCACGCCGTCAAACCTCTTAGGAAGTTGGTTAATTTGAATATTTAACTCGGCCTCTTTATCTAAATGGTAGAGACCATACATAGAAGGAATTGCAGATGTTTGTCGAGCACAGGTTTGGGTATTTGGATCAGATGTGTCCCATGCTTGAGTAGTCTCGATGACATACTTAAGGTGAGCCTCGGTATCATCCACGTCTAACCCTAGAAATTCCTCAGAGCACATGGTTTTAACGGGTTGTTTGGAACTTAAACATATACCATGATGGAAAAAAATGAGTCTCCATTTCTCAAAACTGTGGTGTGGGCACATATTAAGAAACTCGTTAAAACGCTCCCTATTAAAGGGCTCATTCTCTTGTTGTTTAAAGTTTTGAATTTGAGATTTTATGGAATTGGTTCGATGTTGGGGAAATAATTTTAGGAGAAACTTATCTTTCATATCTCTCGACATTCTAATCGAGTTCGATTCCAAAGACCATAGCTAGGTCTTGGCCTTATCCTTCAAGGAGAAGGGGAAAAGTTTGAGGAGTATGATATCTTTGGGGCACACTTGAACGCTAAAAATTTCTCGTACCTCTTCGGACTAGCGAATGTGGTGGTATGGTTTTTTCGACTTTAGACCATGTAATGTAGGAAGAATATGAATCATCCCATTGCAAAAATGAAATTGCCCCACATTATACGGGAATATATGCATCCCAGAATAACGGTTCACTCGAGAAATAAGAGGTCTCTTATGGGACGATACCGCATCTCACCCCTCACAAGTACCATAACTAGAATTGTTTCACATCGTGCTATCTGTTAATGACTCGATATCCTCACTCGATGCCCTAAACGTGTGGATTAAAGTGTGATTCTTGATGGAGTTGGGCGGTGCAGGAGGTGGAACCCAAAACTGGGGAACGTGAGGGGTGTGTGGGCTATCGGGATTGTACTATACTATTGGATTTTCGTGAATTCTGGTAGGAGTAGACTGAGGAGTTGGTTGAGGGTTTTGAATGTAAGGATTTGGGAGATTCTTTTTTTTCTTTTTATTTTTTAAAATTTTTTGGATTTTGAATTTTATGATTTTTTTGGCCTTTTAAGAATTAGAGTCAAATTTGGGATTAATTCGACCTAACTTAGTGTCTACTTAGACCCCGACAACGACACTAAAAACTTGACTAGACTTTAAATGTGTGTCTCTAACATGTGTGATTACGGCTCAAGTGGCAGCCGGTTACTCAAGTAATAATCCGATAAATTGGGTGTCGAACTCATGGACTAAGACGTAAGACTTGATGACGAGTTAGAAAGACGATTAACCTTTCTATTGTCCAGAAAAAGAAGGAAAAGATGATTGTTTTTAACTTTCCTATCAACTAATGCAATCTAATTACACTATTAGATGAGTTACGCAAGCGATAATAACTAAGAGAGTGTAAATCAATGTGGGAAAATGGAGTTAGGGTACACTCCCCCGAACCGTCAGTAATTACTTAGAACATAAAAACTTCAAAAACCTAATTCTCAATTCAAAGAATCATGAACTACTCTTTAAGAATTTGACATGTGTTGATTTTACTCCTCACAATATAAAATAAAAAAAATTATTTGACGAGAATGACAAATTATCGAAACTCGTATTGTATCCTTAAACATTTCGATTAGCTAGGGCAAACGGAATTAAAAGACCTACAATATTTATTTCGGTAATAAATCAATCCTTTGATATGTTAATTAAATTTTATTCTCTTTTAAATCCATTTGCAACACCTTGGTTGGGTTCATGTACCCCAACCCGCTAATAGCTTAGCTGGACATGGTTACGTGGGTAATAAATGAAATTCTGATGTTGCATGCGATTGAAATCATGATGAACATATATCTAAGCATGCATGGAGTTTTTAAAATCGCTGAAAATAAATAAAACAAGCAAAGAAAAATATCATGCAAGAATAAAGTAGAGGGAACAAACTTGATATATTTAATCTTGAAAAGAAATCCACAAAAGTGTAATCTTAACGTCGGAATTCAAAACTATGGTTCTTGCCTCCTTCTCCCTCTATGCAGAGGTTAAAACTTAGTCTAATATCAAACTACAACATTACATTGTCGTTTTTTCAAGAGTCCTAACTTAATACAACTTCTAAGAAAAATCAACAATAAAAGGAAATACGCACATCAGGTGACTCGAACCGGTTTAGGTGCATAGACGAACCTGTTCGGACTCGAACCGGTATGGGTTAAGTTCTGGAAAACTCTCTGCATTTGCTCGCTTCTTCTTCTTTTGTTTTGGATTTATTTCTTAACTTTGAACGCTCATACTTTCTTCATCGCAGCTCGAATTGGATGTTGTTTCTTCCAGTATTCTTTCGATTTTAAGCTCTTCAACTTTATAGTTGGATCCACTTCCGGACTAAGGCTGAAATATTACTAAAATTCCCTTCAATCTCCTTCCTTTGGTTTCTTTCACTGTTTCGATTTGTCTCTCGCACTAGCTTGCATGAAATATATGTGAAAAAAATGAGAGATATGCAAAACATGAAAGACTAACCATGGAGTGTTAGTAGCATAAATATGAGATAAATCCAAGTCAATTAGAATGCATGAGATCATAAAAGGACAAAAATTAAGGGGATAAATATGAAAAATTTATGCCTTATCAGTTCTCACAAATATCTTATACATATATATATATACACACAACATCAAGTTTTTCATTAATTGTCAATTGTAAATAATTAAAAAATCACCTATTATAAATAATTAAATATTCATGATTCAAAGTAAAAATCAAAATTTGTTTAAAGACTCATCAATAAACGTCTATCATACTACCAGGACGGACAAACAAACACGATAAATACAAAATACCAATCCACCTTAGTCATCATATCCAAGTTCTTTCAATTTTTTCCAAAAGGCAGATGTCATTTCTATATTCATAATTCTATCCATCACAATACAAAAAATCTTGATACAACTTGTCGAGCACAACAAAAAATAGCATAATTGAGTAAAAAAAATGAGAAACCTAGTTATAGAGAGATATTACATGCGTAGTTCTCCAGTGCAATAGGAGGTGTGGCAAAAAAGGGTATGAAATAAAGAAGATATAGTTAGAATATAAGAAGATAATTTTTTACATTTCATGTGAAAGAGAAGGAATCGGAAGAGGTTGGTAGATGAAACATTATTTCTGATGGAAGAGAGAGGGGGAATTTATTATGAGTGTCGATATATAAGATAGATGGAGGGTAGTATTTGATATAAATATGATTGACATGTGGAACAATATTGTGAGGAGACACAATTTTTATATTATTATATAAGATCATTTTCAAATAGTAATAAAATATTTTGTTTTAGCGAGATCCATATCATAAGATACTATACTTATTGTTGTTTGCAGTTGATTTAGGAGTTTATTTTAGACTCAAAACATTTTTATTACCATGTACCAAACATAAATACCCAAAATTATACAGGGTTTACAATCTAAGCTCCTAACACATTGTGTATGGGTAGGTGAAGCGAGTGCGTCTAAACATGAATTTTCAAAATCGTGAGATTTGATAGCACCAAGCGTTTATATATTTTAATATATACATATTTATATTTAATATACATATAAAATTGGAGCTTTTCATTCGATTTGGACTGGTGGAGCGATTAATTGTCATGTTTTTATCTAGGTTTTGTAATCTATTCCTCTCCAATGTATATGTTGATGACACGTATTTTGTCATGAATGGAGTCCATATCTCTAAACTGAGTTAATACCTCTTTCCCAATCATATTTTACTCGCAATCGATAAAAACAACTTTGTCTTCCCTTCTATTGGGCTCTCTATTTGCATGTGAAATGAAGCAGTATAGTGGTCTCTTCAAGATCATCTATAATCCACTCGATCTACGTTTTTGTAAGGCCCTAAAACATGATTAGTAATGTTAATTACATGATTAAGTATAAGTTATTTGTTATTATTTATAAATTGGTTATGTGTGTTAAACATGTTAATTATCATATTTAGGGGATGCATGCTCATGTGATATATATGTGGGGTTTATATTAGATGCTAATCAAGCTTATGATCGGGGATACCATGT
Organism: Sambucus nigra; assembly: GCA_949130495.1. Lineage (NCBI taxonomy): Eukaryota > Viridiplantae > Streptophyta > Magnoliopsida > Dipsacales > Adoxaceae > Sambucus > Sambucus nigra. The sequence continues at coordinate 149,342 of CASBWL010000091.1, forward strand.
TTAGATCATATGATTAGTTATGTGGATAAATGCATCATAAATTATGTTTTTAATATATGATTATGTTTATAAAAGTAAATAAGGGTGTTGATACGAAATTGTCAATGTTTGGTCGCCAAATGTGAAAGTTTTGAGATTTTCGGTAAATTGCTACTTTCCTGTTCGAAGCCCAAATTAGGCGTATAAGTTTAAGATTTTGGGAAAACATTAATTATGAAAGTTTTAGATATATGAATTAATATTATAACACAACAAACAGAGGGTTAAACGGAGGCTCGTACAAGAAGTTATACCGAAAGTACGAAACAAGGGAAAATATGTCCATCACTTAAGTGACAATTGTCTTATTAGCACACCATGTGTTATTTTTTGATTGGTTAAAGGGTGGGTGATGGTTTGGCCGGATCAAACTTGTTAAAACAACTTACTTGTTCAGACAATTCAGCCATGAACAAGAGTTTTGCCTAAAGAGAGAGAAAGAGAAGAAAGTTCGGGAAGAAATCTTCAAAAAAATTCTATAAATCGAGGAATCCTCGTAAGGTAATTTCTTCTTTATTAAAGTTGGTCACATGGATGAGTTATACACTTGGCATATTTTTATTTTTGATTTGGATAAATATTTTAATGATACCCATATTGCCTAAGTTTATTAAAATAAGTATGGGTTAAGAACATAAGTTAGAACTGGAGTTAGGATCGTAAATGCATACTTTAAAGTCTTAAATTTACATCATTTTTCGTAAATCGTTTTGATTTAGAAAATTCATGCTTATGATGTATATTTCTGATAAAACATTTTTATTATATGTTTCCATGAATTATACCCAAGGTCAAGGTTATGTATGCTTAAAAATGTTAAGTTATGCCTTAATGTTCTATTTTGGCCTAGTTATGCTAAAAATGGCATAAATCATGGAATACTTATTGGAATTGAGTGATTCAAGTTGAAGAGTAAAATATACTCATACATGTATAACGTATCCAAAAATTGTGTAAAAATATCAAGGAATGAACCTTTGGTGATAGTTTGAAGTTTTGGTTTAAAATCTGCCCTAAAGGAGCAAGAATGCATAAGAGGTGTTTGACGTTTTGCTCGACATAGAAAATGAGCCCTAAAAATTATGAAACATTAAATTTCTATTATTAAATGTGTTTACTAATATTGGGTGGAATATCATGGAAAGTTATGTTGTATAAAAATTATGAGAATTCCAGGAAACTGAAGTTGTGTTGTTGTTTTTCTTGAGAAACGATTTGGAAAAGGTTGTAATAAAATGGGCATAACTTCGTCTAGAAAATTCGTAATTTAATTCTGTAAATTGTGTTAGAACCCTAATTAATTGGGTGTTATAGAAATGTGAAGTTTCATATTTAATTCCTCCTTAGTTATTTCTAATTGAACAAATGATGTGATGTAGTATTGGGTTTGATGTTAATCGGTGTATTGAAATACTAATGACATTGACTTGACAGGTGGGGAAGCAGCTAATACTAGCATACCAAGGAAGTAGTTGGTATTAATCTTAGCACTAAATCCAAGGTGAGTGACCTTTCTAATGAAATATAAATGCTTATAATTTCATATGGAAATGTGTAGTTAAACACAAGTGTTAAAATGTTTATGGGAGTGATGTTTTATTTATGAAACATATGCATATGATTAAAAATGTTAAGCGATGTTATATAATGATATGGACTAGTGAGTCCTTCATCTAATGTTAAGGACTGTGGTGGGTCCTACGGGATGTGGTGGTCCTGTTAATGCAACTTAGAGGTTTGTGTACTCGGGCCTAATAAAGGGATGTGGTGGTCCCTAATAACTGTGGTGGGTTAATTGGACTGCGGCGGGTCCAGGCTTGAGAGAGTTTCACAATTACTGTTGGGTTATAGCATTAGAACACAATAAAAATGGTTATTTAAATTGGTTATATGTGTGGTATGTGGTCATTCACTAAGACTTTATATCTTACACTCCTATAATGTTTTGTTTCAGGTATGCTTATAATTTGGAGTTCACTGCCAAGTTAGGACCTTAAAATGGGGGAGTGACGGATATTTAGTATGGTTTGAATATCAAGATTTCTTTTGTGTAATTATTAAACTAAGGATCTTAGTTATGTAAAGTTATGTAGTACTTATAAGTTATAAGTAAAGGCAGTAATTTTTTCATCTACACATACCTTTGAAAACAAATCTTATGCTATTTTTCCTTAGAGATCTAAATTAAAGCATTGTTTAAGGCAATTTATCTCTAATTAGAAGGATGAGCTTAACAAAATTAAGTCGAGGCGCGATAGTTTTTATCTTCAATAAAATCCATAATCAAACTCATTCCAATCAAATAACTATCTGCACTAGGTAACTATGTTCGAGCCCCTCTCTTTCACCGTTATATTTAAATATTCTTGATTTATATTTAATTAATTACGATTATAGTTTGATGTATATATGTATCCTTTTGTATCTGTGTATATGTACATTTGGTGGGAATAGGGTTATTAATCCATTCTCTAATGGAATTTGGTTAATTAGGAATTTTATGCATCTCTGAATATGTAGTATGTAAGTCTTCCTTGTGTAGTTAAAATTTGAAATTATTTCCCCTACTATATTACTATATGATTTTAATTATTCTCAATTTTTTCACACTGAAAGTTGTGCATTCTGCCATTGCTTCACCTTCATCCCATCATGTACGGCATGTCTTCTCTTTGTTATTCTACCATTTCTTTGGCCACCTCCATACCATTCGCTATAAAAAAAACTTCTTTTTGAGACGGTACTCCATCCATCTTAAAAAGTACTCAAGTCATCCCAAATATTTTTAGGACTGTATTTGGGACGACTAAGGGGGTCTTATTAGCACCCCATTTTAAATACTTTTTGAGATTACAACAACAATTGCAAAACGGTTTTTGAGACGATAACTAAGCCGTCTAAAAAAGTCATCATTTATGGGATCATTTTGAGATGACAAGAAAAATGTCTTTAATAACTGGTTTTTGAGACAACAGCAGTAGTCGCAAAAGGATTTTTTGAGACTGAAATTAATCCGTCTCAAAAGCTCATCATTTATGGGATCCTTTTGAGACGACAAGGAAGCCGTCTTTAATAATTTTGACGTAAAAGTTAGAATTACATCCATTCCAGCATAATATAATAAAAACAAACCACATTCTATACTTTACATTCATTCTAATATATATTCTATGTAATCATAAACAAAGCCTATTAAAATTAATAAATAACATATTTGGCACGAATTTCAACATACATAACATACAATTTCCTATTCAACTATAATAATAGTTCATACAAGTAAAATCTCTCTACACAATCAATAATTCCAACATCGTATTCACCAACCTAAATTAAGGTAGCTTAAAACAAAACATCAAAGGTAATAATAAGTTTTTAAAATATTTCACTTATCTGATTAGAAAAAATAAAAATCCATCCACTCCTAACATATAATGATGTCAATAAAGTAAACCCACGGTCTTGAAGCATACAACCTCCAATAAAATGACTTCAATGATTTTTCTTGTCCCTAAAAGGTTTTCACCCGCAATTAGATTTATTTAGTGTCAATTACCTTAAACAAAGAAGATTTTTTTTAATAGTTCCTATAGATGATAATCTTTAAAAACATTATCAAATTTGTTAATCTTCATATTAATTACATTAAAAAACACTTCAGATTTTAAAAAAAAATTGACGAAGTCTTCTTTGTTTATTAATGAAAACTAACCTATTTAAACATAAAAAGTAACTAAAAAGAAACCATAGCAATACCCACAACACTGTAAACAAGTAACTTGAAAAGGGAGAATCCCCCCCCCCCCCCCCCCCCCGAAAAATGTTAAAATATATACGATATATCCTAAGGGAAGAAAATTTTGATACATGTATCCTATATAAACCTCCCTCACAACATTGTATCTAGTGAAGAATGAGTTACTTGACTGTGGGTGCAGGCCAATTGGCTAAACCGCTTATATATGTGTTGATCTTCTTTTTTATCTCTTTTACTACACTTTAATTGTTTATAATCATACCCAATTATTATTCATGTTAATATCTTACCTGAGCTCATCTTATTGGCTGGATGCTACATTTAGTTTGACATCTGTAAGCTATCACATAGAATTATGAAATTTCATCATAAAGCAATTTATATCAATAGAATAAGAGTATAATTTAGTATAATCTCCATTTGTATCACCCAAATAGTAAAATATACGCGATATCATAATAAATATAATAACATGACATAATATCCTCATATAACATGTCCATTATTGGACTAAGTAAAACTAGATAATTCTCATAAATGACGCGAAGAGTTCAACCTTTAGGGAAATTCTCGTGCCTTTATCGGTAAATCAGAAAGGGCCTCGCACTTAACGGATATAAAACGTGCACAAATAAAAGAATGGGGGGATTGATACGTAGTCACACGGTCGTATACTTGCATACCAAACCACCCGATGGATCTAGTCATCCACGTATCCCCGTCGTGAGATAACGATAAAATAAATGCACGATCAAAATATTGACCTTCACACCACCTGTTACATCATCCAGGGGTGTAGTACCCAGTCCCACAATCCATTTAAATCCACAACCTCAGTCGATAGAATCACCATGAGCCAAATACGTACATATGGCATGCTTTCATCCAACACACATGTATACAAAATAATATATTACCGAACAAAAGGCCCACAAACACCAATCCAAAAATCCTAACTCAAACCCAATAAAAGGGTTAACCCCAAAACCTTTCAAACCTACCACCTAAACAAACCCCGCAAGCGTGACCTACATAGGCGCATTCGCGACCCAAGGTGGCATGTCTCCATGTCTCAAACTTTGGGTAAATGATAGAATGATCATATTTGACCATGAAATTTTTCGTATTAATTTTTTTGTTGTAATTTTTCTTTTTATCTTTGGATAATATTGTTTACCACTATTTTCCAAAGTATGTTTGAACTTATGTGTGGATTATTTTCCCCAAACATATACTTGTAAATACATGAGGACATTTCTTTTCATGTTATAACTCTTAAAATTTTATTAATTATTATACGAAAAATAAATCTAAAATATTAACCAATGTATTAACATCAACATATTTTTACTTGTTATAGGTATTCTATTACCTATTAAACCCACCCCTCATTGTGTGGGCCTAATTACTAGTAAGTTGTGTGATAAACCTCATTTTACTTTGTCAAAATTAAATATTAGGATGAATCTAACCCATACACGAGATTATGAATGAACTCATTAAAAAGATTTCAATCTTTGTCCCTCTAAAAAACAAAATCAAAATCTAATTCATGAAGTGATCAAGCTACTCTTTTTCTCAAACCAGGGAAAAAAATATGTCCTGATACAAATTAACATCCCCCAAACCAAAACACCACGTTGTGACAACAATCCGAGTAATTATTACATCTTCTTCATACTCAGCAGCTCATTAGAAACAAATTTGAAGTTTTTTTAGCAAGTGGTGGCAACCTCTTAAAAACACACTTGCAGATACTCTCCATGTACACTTCACACTACTTACATGTAGGATCACTTATACCCACATGTTGCACACACCACTTAGAATATCCATACTTAGGTGTCATTACCACACACCTCCACTTATCACACTTGAATATATCCATGCTCACTCCCACTTGTCACACACCACTTGTAATTAATCCATGGTTAGGTTCACTATCACACACTCACTTATAGATATTCACACATCACTCACTCTCACACAACCATGCTTAGTATAATCTTCGTAATCTATGCTAAATTTACTTTTTTACTCTTACATTCTTCCCCATTAGCATAATGGTCATCATGACAAATAACATACTCTCTCCATAATATACTAATCAAGAACCATACATTTTTCACACTACATCACCAAAAGCATAGGTGCGCTAGTTCGGCAGGTGGCAGTTATCCTAAGCAATGTGACTCTCACCATCCATTGGCCAAGTACCTTCGACGTATATCAAATGGTTTTCCAGTATTGTATCGCTCGAACGAAGTCATGACGGGAGGCATAGAGCAGGGAACTTGTTGACATACGTCGAGTATATGGAATTCACTCTCACACATACTGTCCCCACGAGTTATATAGTGAGGCAATTCATGTACACTCGGGTATATCAAATGTCTTGTCCACATGTACTGATTGCCCTCAAAAGCAAGATGTGTATCGTGGAAGTCATGCCAAAGGGGGGAACCCTTTCAATTAACCCAACAACTGCATACCCTCATATAGGCGTCAAACCTAGGACACTCATATTTAGTTTTCTAGTTGCTACTCGAAACTTTGTCGACATGATGGGTCAACAAGCCGCCCAAAATTTCGTGCAATTTCGTCTTTTTTTAAAACGAGACCCTATCCATGAGCCTTGTAACAAATCCAACCTTGTTTTACATATTCTTTTTCAAACCCCATTTTCCTAGGCTCAGGTCCCGTCTGACATTTCTTTTTGCATTTAGGTAAACCTAATACAAGTAAAAACATAATAATAATAATAATAATAATAATAATAATAATAATAATAATAATAATCATGCTAAAACCCTTTTCTTGTTTTTCCTCTTCCTTTACCAAAGGTGTCAAAAATATTTTTCCCCTCTTTTTTCAAAATGCCAAAAGCATTTTCCTTCTTTTTATCGTAAATGTTAAAAACATTTTTACTCCTTAATACCCGAAAAAATTTTGTCCTCCTCTTTTCCAAAAATATCAAAAACATTATCCTCCTATAATAAAAGACATTACCTTTTCTCTTTAAAAAATAAATTCGAATCATTTCTCCTTCTCATGTCGATCGTATACCTGACCCTTGGTCTAGCTCTCTATTGGCTTTGGTCTTCGGTCAAACCGTCCCGAGGCTCCACCAGTTCTCCCGCTACTTCCTCCGAGTCTAGAATCCACTTTTACCCGCTATCCATGGAGAACGCCGACCAAGTATCGAATGTACAGCTTGATTTGATGACGGTTCTAGCCGAGATTAACAACCTTCTAACCGAGGTTCATGAGATGGAGCAAAATCAAGTCCCTATTCCCGAAGAGATCGAGGTCCTCTTCCCTCGTGCTATGGGTTCGCCCTCACCTGAGCCTATTTGCCAATGGGCCACCACCAACTCAGTTCCATATGCCGGATCTTGCACGTCCAAGGGATAACCTACCAGTGACCGTTGATTCGAAGGAAGAAGAGTTGAACAAGGTCAAGGGGGACCTTAAGATGTTGACCAAAAAGTTTGACTAAGTTCAAATTTTTGGGAACTACATGTATTACACCCATATGTCTCTATCCCAAAGCAAGGCTACAAAAAAAGTTTAAGATGCCCAATATTGAGAAGTTTGGGGATAGTGGCCCCCCAATTGTTCATCTTCAAAGTTATAACCGAGCCATGACTCTCCTAGGTGCCTCCGAGGAAATAATGGCCCAAATGTTCCAATAGATTTAGATGGACAATGCTCTTCATTGGTTCTTATCCCTCGAAGAATCCAGAATTTGCAGTTGGGAGGATGTTGCTCATGAGTTCATGTCAGAGTACAAATACAATGTGGATTTGTAGGCTACCCACTGTGATTTATAACTTCTCAAACAAAATCTCGGGGAAACTGTTAGTAATTTCATTGCAAGATGGAAATAAAAAACAAGTCAACCGACCTTATGAGGAAGAGCAAGTCAGTATTGTGAAGAAGAACTTCTTACCCCACATTCGAGCGACGATTAGAGGATTGTACTACCCCCATTTTTAAACCTCCTAAGAAGCAGGAGTGGAGATTGAAGAAAGTATTGTCAAGAAAGAAGTTAAGCCGAAGAAAGTATTCAGACATCTCACTCCCCAAAAGTATGAGAAGCCTGCTAATAATGCAATTTCAACCATCAATAACATATCTCATCCTGCCGCTTCACGGGCACTAGAAAGCCTCCCTAACCCACTTGAAAAGGAATACACCAAGCTTCACGCTCCCCTATTCAAAGTTTGCCAAGCCCCTTTGAGCTGAAATCTTATCAAGCCAATGGACCCTCGTCCATTACCAAACCCACTTCCCAAGAATTTCAAACCTGATGCCCATCATGATTTCCATCAAAATTATGGCCATACCACTGATCAATGCTTTTATCTCTAAAATATAATCTAAGGTCTGATTAACTGTGGTATCATCACCCCACCGACCAATCCTAAACCAAATACTACCATAATCCACTCCCAAATCATGCAAATGCTATCTTCCTAGAAGAAGATCCTGAATTTGATACATCTACCCAAATTGTACCCAGTAAATCATCCATTATACCCATATATTCCCCTAAACCCCTCAAAGATTGCCCATATTTTCTCCTACATCCTACCTATTTTTCTGATCATTCAGTGTCACTTCTTACTAGAGCATGCCTTGCTATTCGTACTCATTTTGGAGGGAAAGATATGGAATTATCAGCAATATTAAACCAACTTCTGGAGTTCGGGCTGAAATTTCCCTCAGAGATGGCCATTAACTGCCACAAATTCAGTACACTATTCTTGGAAGCTCAAAAATGGGCTCGAGAGTTAGATGATTGGGCGGTACCAACAAATGAAGTCAACTTAAATGATGTTGTCTAGATTATGGCAGCCTTGTTTCGATAGATTAGTGAACTTTGTAGTATTTTTTAGCAACTCGATGCTTTAGAACTATAAGGGTGCCTGGTCCCTTCGCTTATACATCTCCCCATTGAGTGTGATGATCTATACAAAAAGGCCACTTAAGTTATAGAATGCATTGACTTATCGTGGAAGGATGGTGTCATTGCCACCAAATGAGGGGACGAATTCGATAGTTGAAATGAAGAGAAAAACCCTAAAAGACTAGACCGGAAGTCAGTATATGTGGAATGATATCATTTAAGGAGATGCTAGAAGATATTAACAAGGTGGTCGAATAACTCGATATAGATGAAGAAATGAGGCTTCAATTTTTTCCCTCTTTTATGAACCATATGACTAGATCAGGGAGGCATTAATAGGTTTTAAACCGGTAATCAATAACGATCGACAAGGGAAAATGTGTTAAGAAACTCCCTATGCCGGAAATAACCCTCGAGGAGATCAAGATCCTCGATCAGTTGAAGAAAAATCAAGCTAACATAACTCCGTGGGGACTCTTTATGTCTATTTAACTGCACTAAAATTCCTTGATTAAACTACTTACCGGTCCCATACTCCCTTCTTCCACTAAGCTAGAAGAAGCCGTGAATCTAGTCGGATCTCTAGCCTCTACTAGAATACTTTCCTTCTTCGAAGAGGAAATCACTAAGTTTGGTCCAAATTATAGTTATGCTCTCATTATCTCTGTTGAAGTCGTGGGAAAACCATCCCACTTTTGCTCGTCGATAATGGATCAGTTCTTAATGTTTGGCCATTGAGAACCCTCAACTACTTGGGATTGAAAGTGAGCGACCTTGCTCCAACCTCTACCGTTATGTGTGCGTTATACTTATCGAGAAGTGATGGGATCCATAAACCTTATAATATGGGTTGGCCCTATAAATCTCGTTACAAAATTCCAAGTCATTGACATCCTAGATTGTTTCAACCTATTGCTAGGATGACCACGGCTCCATAGTATCTAGGGTGTGCCTTCTTCCCTCCATCAGAAACTAAAGTTCTTCGCTAATAGGCAGGTGATCACCATCCTGGGTGATGATGATAATACTGAGAATGCAAACACCAATAATTCGATACTAGAGATACAACATAGGGTAAATGATATTCTTCTATCAAGTTTTCGTATCGAATCGCTTCCACTCCCTGTAGCGGATGATTTTAATTATAGAGTTTGTCCAGAACACAACCCCTATGGCAATGTCAATGTGATACAAATGTTTAAAAGCATGCAATTTATGCCTAGACTGGGGCTGGGACGACGACAGCAGGAAATACTAAAACCCATGGTATTGAAGAAAGCCTTTCCTCCATGTGGCATGGGTTATCAACCATCAGCAAAGGAACTCAGAATTCTCCGCCAACATCGATTTAAGAGAAGTCTAGAAAGTACCAACACTGTCTCAGAGGATTCCTTGAATGGAAGATATATCAAAGAGGGAGAAGATTTCCCCTTTGCGGCTTTCTCGAACCATAGTATGATCATGTGGACAAGAAGATGAATCCAGGAGTGGAGATTTTCTTCCAAGACATTTACTCATGGGTTGAAGATTCCCAGCATCATGTGCAACCGCTCGTTGAGAAGACTATAGCTGCTACCGAAGATTTTAAGGGAAGTGACTATGATGATTCATTCAATTTGCAGACACTTGGTTCGATACTCTTCACGGTCCACTTAGGAACTACATCATCAGACCCATCCCTTTTAATCAAAGCTGTTAATGCACATCTCCTCAACTGGGATGTTATACCAGTTCCACCCTCTTAAATACAACCCAACTCAGATGTTTATCCCATTTCCTCTTTTTTTGTTTTTCTTCCCTATTCTGATCAAATGTAATCGATTCCTCCTTTGATGAGGTTCTCAACTTTGTTTTTCCCAACAATGAAATAAATGAAGATTTTGAGTATCTTTTTATTCCTTAATTGTCTTGATTCTAATCAAACTCTTGATGATGATGATTTTACAAATGAATAATTCTTCAATGATCTTAATAAGGTCAATAACAAATAACATAATTGCATTCAAATTAATGAAAAAGAAACTATTGTTATTAATCTCAGTTCTAGTAGCCAATTGTGCAAGATTAGGATAGGGTCTATCCTTGATGAGCAAGAGCGCGCGTATCTCAAGGAATTACTGAAGGAATTTTTGGATGTCTTCGCATGGTCTTAGAACCACATGCCCGACATTGATCTCAAGATAACTTAACATAAGATTCCAATGCTCCAAGAATGCTAATCGGTCAAACAGAAACTCCGTATGCTCCGCACCCAATGGTCACTCAAAGTTAAGGAAGAAGTGGTCAAACAGTTGACCGTAGGTTTCATCCAGGTGATTGAATATCCCACATGGCTAGCCAATATTATACCCATGCTAAAATATGGAGGAAATGTTCCCATGTGTGTTGATTATCGAGATTTGAACAAGGCCTCTCCGAAGGATGATTATTCGCTACTTAATATCGGCATGATTGTGAAACAATATAGCTCATCACTCTCTTAAGTCATTCATTGATGGTTTTATTTAATACAATCAGATCAAGATGCACCCTGATCATCAAGAAAAAGTCGCATTCATCACCCCTTGGGGAACCTTCTATCACACCATTATTTCGTTTGGTCTAAAAAATTGAGGGGCTGCCTACCAAAGGGATGACACAACTATCTTACATTATCTAATACACAAAGAAGTCGAGGTCTATGTAGATGACATGATCATCAAATCTCAAACTCGGGAAGGTCATTCGTTCGCTCTCCGTAAGTTCTTTGAGCGACTACGACGATACCAGATGTGACTTAACCCATAAAAATGTGTTTTTCACATTACCAAAGGAAATCTTTTATGATTCATGGTTAGCGAGAAGGGGATTGAAGCAGATCCTTCCAAATTGAAAGCCACACTCAAAATGCCACTACCCCGAATGGAGAAGGAAGTTCGGGAATTCTTAGGCAAATTACAGTACATCAGTCGATTCATCAGTCAGTTGACTTCCATTTGTGAACCCATATTCAAACTCCTCGGAAAGGATTCCACTAAGGCCTAGAACGAAGCTTTTCAGGAGGCCTTTAATTGAATCATGTTATATCTAACCCGAAGTCAACTACACTACAGCCGGGGCTTTTTCAGAGGCCTTTAATTGAATCATGCCACCTCAGCATGGTCTCCTTCTACTCTTATACTTGACTGTAATAGACACTACAGCCGGGGCTTTATTGGTCCAATACCTTCCATCTACTATGCCAGTCACAAATTGGTCAAATACGAAGTCAACTACACTGCCTTGGAAAAAGCATGTGTCGCCCTTATCTGGGTTACCCAAAAATTATAGCATTACATGCTCGCCTTTCCCATCAAACTTGTATCCCGAATGGATTTTATCAAATACCTACTCGAGAAATTTTCTTTGTCCAACTGAATGGCCCGATGGTTGATGCTGTTAGCCGAATTTGATATTGTTTATGTCACATAGAAAGACATGAAAGAAAGATCCATATATAACTACCTTGCTAACCACCCTATGGAAAAAGCCTATATTTGGATCTCCGAATTCCTAGATGAAGATATCCGTTATATTTCCCGAGAATACCCCCAGTCGCATGTGTTCTTTGACGATGGCCGTCAACAAGAAAGGATATGATAATATTTTTCCTAATGTTTGTTCAATTTTGAAATAAGTTACGATGAACAAGGAAGACCAAGAAACAGGGAAGCCCGACCAAACCCTAAGTAGGGTTTCCATGGCTGCCCAAACTCCTTCTACCCACGTTGATCCTAAACCACCTAATATACCAAAAGCATGGAGTCGATCCTTTGCATCAGTAGTTGCTAAAACATCCTCCCTCAATCATGATTTGAGCCTCAAGACTCCTACATGTTTTAAAGGTAAGCCTGCAGTCTTATTCACTCAAGAAGATATTAAGGTGTTATCGAAGCCTTTCAAGCATTATTTTGTGGGAAAGTTTTCCCATGGCAGGCCTGCTATGGAAACTATTAGACAGGTGTTTCAAACCTTCTCTCTAAAAACAGCGTTTATCATTGGGCTCTTAGATCACAAGCACATCTTGATCAGATTGCATTCTGAAGAAGACTACTCACGAATGTGGATGCGTGATACATGGTATGTGGGTAAATTCCCTATGCGAATTTTCAAATGGTCCCCATATTTTAGACCCAATATAGAAAGTAGTGTGGCTCCGATATGGCTTTCATTCCCTAATCTCCCAATCAACTTCTTTTCAAAATCCTCACTTTATTCCATTGCTCAGTTAATTGGCAAGCCTTTGAAACTGGATGACTCAACGATGGAGATGAACAGACTTAGGATCGCTAGGGTGTGCGTTAAATTAGATCTTTTAAAAGTTACACCAAAGAGGGTTTGGATTGAATGTGGTCAATCAGGTTGTTGGCAAGAAGTGTTAGTGGAAAATAATCCCAACTACTATAGAAATTGTGCAAAGAAAGGTCATAACGAAGAATCATGCATTTTCTTATTACCTTCCAAATGAGAGAAGCCAAGAGTGCGACAGTAATTTGTTCGAAAGAAAATTAATCAAAGAGATGATCAGGTTCAGACACAACAAGCTCAAGAGCAAGTAAGAGATCAGGTGGTTATTACACCAGTTATTGAAGACCTCTGTCCTATTTACAATAGCAAAGATAATTCAGGGCCAAATGACAAACAACCTCAAGTACAACAACAGCAGCCTACTCCTATGTTAGTTGAAGATGAAAAGAGTATTGAAGATGAAGATAATATAGGGGAAACTACTAGTCCCATAAACAACCTCCAGATTTTAGAAAGCCACAAATCCCAGAGTTCAAAGATGTCAGTGCCTTGTTACAAACATCCTTAGTTATTGCATGTGCAGTCCAGTCCTAGTTTGATTGAAGATGAAAAGGCCATGGATGAAGATGCGAAAATGGGGGAAATTAAAAGTCCTAGAAATAATCTCCATATTGTAGTAAGCCACAAATCCCCAATCCTCAAATCTGGTACTCAGGAGGAGGATTCAAGTACTGATTCTCCTAGAAGTACTGACCTGCCAGAAATTTATAAGAATAATACTGCAAATTCCTTATATGCTAGTGATGGGGATAAAGAGCGTGGGCAACAAATTTCACAGATTGAGGAGTTAAAAAGTATCAGAAGCAACCTTGATAATAGATTCAAAGAAAGAAAGAATGTTGAGGTGAATAGCTGCATAGTCAGACAGTCAGGTGTGAAGGTTCAGAGGAAAAAACTGATCTTTAGTGATCCAATGATGAAGAGAGTCACAAGATCATGTTCAAAAGGTAGCAATCAACTTCCCTCTCAAAATGTTAAATGTTGAGTCTTATTGTCTGGAACATTAGGGGAGTTGTAAAGAAATTAGCAAATCGAAGACTTAAAAAGCGGCTCAAAATGCATAAATGCCCTATTATTGCCTTGTTGGAGCCAAAAGTTAATGTTCAAAAAATTGTGAAATTCAAGATTAAATGGGGGTTTGATGATTACTGTTATAATGTGAATGGGAAGATACGGATTTTATGGAGATATGATATGGTGGTAAATATCATTTCAAACTCTGAGCAGCAATTGACTATAAGTATGGATCATCAACATTATAGCCTAGACTCTTATCTAACTGTAGTTTATGCCAAGTGGATTAAAGATGAGAGAATAGTGTTTTGGGATAAATTAAGGTCTGTATCTCATATTTGTCAAGCAAAGCCTCACATTTTCATGGGTGATTTTAATGTTGTAGCAGGTCAAGCAGAAAAGTTAGCTGGCAATCCTATTGATATTCATTTTGTGGGCGACTTCAATCAAGAAATTGATGATTGTGGGTTTATAGACATGGGTTATAGAGGTACAAAGTTCACAAGGTGTAACAACAGAGATGAAGAGGGGGTTATTATGGCTAGGCTTGATAGAGGTCTGTTTAATCAGAATTGGGAGGTGTCCTTTCCTAGATCATCGATTCAGCACTAGAATAGGACAGGTTCATATCATTCCCCTCAGCTTATGAGCATTAATCCTGCCCTGGAGTCCCATCCTAAGGCCTTCAAATTTCAAGCCATGTGGATTAATCAATTTACTTTTAAAGATTTGGTTGATAACTCTTGGAAACAACTTGTTCAAGAAACTAGGATGTCAGTTTTCAGTGCTAAATTGAAAAGATTAAAAGGGGTCCTAAGGCTGTGGAATAGAGAGCAGTTCAAAGATGTTTTTCAAGGTGTGATTGATTTAGAAGATGAGATTCTACAGCTTGAGCTCAGCTTTGAAAGTGACAGGAATGAGGAGAATAGAACAAAGCTGAAAGAGGGGAAAGCTAAGCTCCTTGAAGCTTTGAAGCTTGAAGAGGCTTACTAGAGGCAGAAGTCTTCAGCTAGATGGCTTCAACTTGGGGACTCAAATACCGAATTTTTCCATGCTAGTGTTAAATATAAGCATAGAAGAATGGGAATCACATCAATTCAAGACTCAAATGGTAATACTATAGAAGATGAGGAAGGCATCTCAAAAACTATTCTTGAGTATTACCAAGACCTTATGCAGGCTGATCAACAAGTTATGGAATTTCCCATCATGGATTACATTCCAAGATTGATTGAGGAGGAGAATAATGTTACTCTTGAAGCTTTTGCTACTGAAGATGAAGTCTTCCAAGCTATCAAAGAGCTTAGTCCAAATGCTTCTCCTGGACCTGATGGTTTTGATTGTGTATTTTACAGTTATTATTGGAATACTATTAAAGATGATTTGTTGCTTGCTGTTAACTATTTTTTTGCAGGTCATAATATCCGACAAGGCTGGACTTGTAACTCTATGGTGTTAATCCCAAAGAAGAAGCATCCCATGAGCTGTGCTGACTATAGGCCTATTAGTATGTGTAATTATTCATACGAAATCATCTCTAAGGTTCTTAACAATAGGCTGAGTCATTTTCTCCAAAAGATTATTTCTCCAAATCAAAGTGGTTTTGTTAAAGGAAGATATATTCAAGACAATGTCCTGTTAGCAAAAGAGATGGTCTATAATATTAGCAAAAAGATCCATGGGGGGAATGTCATTATTAAATTGGACATGGAGAAGGCTTACGAAAAAGTGCATTGGTTATTCTTAATCAAGGTTTTGAGGTAATTTGGTTTTGGGGAAAGATGGATCAATATGATTTGGAGATGTATTTCAAATAGTTGGTTCTTAATTATTATCAATGGGGTTTTAAAAGGTTATTTCAAATCAACTAGAGGTTTGAGGCAGGGGGATCCTTTGTCCCCTAGCTTGTTCATTTTGGCGGCTGAATTTTTTAGTAGAGGACTTGACAAATTATGGAGGGATGGAAAGATAAAGCACTACTACACTCCAAGTGGAAGCCCTCCTATTTCACACCTATCCTTTGCAGATGATGTTATTGTTTTTTCTAGAGGTGATAAAAGAAGCTTGCAGAATTTGATGATATTCATGGAAGAGTACTCTGTTATGTATGGACAAACAATCAATAAGAGTAAAAGTAATGTTATTGCTGATAAGAAAATGTCTATTCAAAGGAGGAACACTATAGGTCTTTGTTCTGTTTTACCTGTTAAAACCTTACCTATTAAATACCTGGGATCTCCCCTTTTTAAAGGAAGAAATAAGGTATGCTTGTATACCCCTCTTCTAGACTCTATCAGGCACAAAATTGAAGGTTGGAAAGGCAAATTATTATCTCGTGGGAGTAAATTCACTCTCATTAATCATATCATATCTTTTATCCCATTATATCTACTTGCTTCTCAACAGCCTCCTAAAGTTGTCATCTCACAGATTCACCAAATGTTCAGCAAGTTCTTCTGGGGTGGTAATGATAATGATGGTTGGAAGAACAATTGGTCCAATTGGAAAGAGATGTGTAAGCCAAAAAATGCATGTGGTCTTGGTTTGAAAGACTTCAATATAATTACTTAGGCCTCTATACTTAGATTGGTGTGGAAATTTATGCTGAGGAATCTTTGTGGACTACTTATATGAGGAACCAGTACACGTCGTGGTCTCATTATAAACAAGGAGGATCTTTAGCTTTGAAAAATATGAGGAAAATTAAAGATGTGGCGCTTGATAACATGGTTTTCATGGAAGGTAAATGGATTTAGAAGGCTTCTGATAGTGGAGAGTTTACTTTCTCTTCTGCTTGCGAGGTTATCTCTTCGAAGTATGCTAGTTTCACAGTAGCTAGTACGATTTGGGACCCTCATGTGCCTACCAAAATTTCAATTCATATGTGGAAAATTCTCAAAAACGCTCTGCCTTTAGATCATAATATCCAACAGTTTGGTATTCCTCTGATCTCTAGATGTCAGGCCTGCTTTGAAAGAACTGAATCAGTTCATCATCTATTTTTAGAGTGTCCATAGGTAAGAAAGGTTTGGGAGTTCTTCTCTAAGCTTATGGGGATAAAGATTGATAAAAATAACATGTCCACTTCTTTGTTAAGTTGGTGGTTTAGAGCTAGTAGTAGAGATTATCAAAGATTCCTTTGTAAGTCTATCCCAATGGTGGTATGCTGGGAGGTGTGGAAAGCTAGAAATAAACATTTATTTGAGGGGATTATGGTTAGGCATCATACTATAATCTCAAATTCAATCCTTTCCATCTCAAATATTTGTTTTGGTATGGAGTTCTCAAAGGCCTGCTTGGATGTGGGAGTTAAGAAGATGTTCAATATATCTTCTGTTACTCCTGCTGCAGTGCCTGTGCTAGTTAAATGGATTCCACCTCCTGCCCTTTCATTTAAGATGAATGTAGATGGTGCTTCAAAGGGTAACTCAAGTTCTAGTGGATATGGTGGAGTTTTAAGAAATGAAAAAGGCCAGGTTATGTTTTCTTATTCTTATCCAGGTGATGTTGCTTCAAATACTGAGGTAAAGCTGCTTAGTTTAAAAATGGGGATTAGCCTATGTTTGAAGTTTCGGTTCGATAATATTGAAATTGAGTCTGACTCTCTCATGTGGTGAAAGTGATAGTTAATGGTTGGAAGCCTCCTTGGAAGTTCCTAAAGATTGTTAATGTAATTAAAGGTATGCTGTCCCAAATTCAATTTTCCATTTCACATTGTTATAGAGAGTCCAACATGGTGGCAGATAGTCTTGCCAATTGGGGTATTTCTTCAACCGGAGGTCAAATTTTCAAAAGTATTCAGGAGGTACCGAGGTGTAATACCCCGTATTTTTATAGCTTTTAAATTATGGGATTTATTAAATTTAATTGAGATAAATTAATTTAATTTTAATCTGAAATGTTGTTTTAAATATTTACTAGCGTGACAAGAGTTAGTAATTATTGGGAATATATTATTTGTTGCATATTACTGGATGAGTATAGTAATATATGAGATTTATTTTTATAATAGTGTCACGTGTGAATAAAATGACAATTGTGGAAATTTAAGTCGGGACGCGCCTGTGTCGTGTCGGGACTAAATGTGGATTAATAAAAGTGAATATTTTATAGGTTGTTTGTATGGTTGTTTTGAGTTCGACAACGCGTCCGAAAGGGTCGAGATAGTCAGAAAAGTGTACCCGTGGGCTTAGTTTGGGTCTCGGGGTGTTTTTAGGCCAAATTAGTACCCCGGGAGGGCATTTTAGTCATTTTGTATTTTTGGGTAATTAAACCCACAAAAATTAAAGGGGTTATATCATATGTTTAGGTTATCTCCTAGGGTTAGATAACTCAAAACACTAGAACGGCCATTGGAGAGGAGAGGAGAGAGCTCTCAAGGCATTCCAAGGCTCAAAACTCACCCGTTTGCACCGCCGTCACCGCCAATGCGTAGATCGCGAGACGGGGAACGCAACCACACCAAATTCAACACCAAACTAGATTTTTGAAAATCTCAGGCAAGTGTTTATATTGCTTATTTCATTGATTCATCATCCATATTAGTTTAGGAGTTATTAGGATGAGATTTATAGAAGAAAAACCCAATTTGTGAAATTTTCATGTAGTGATGATCTATATGATATTATGGAAACTCTTTGTCATGTAAAGGAATAAGAGTTTGATTAAGAAAAGAGTTCTAATCAGATACAAACACTACAAAAATTATTTCGGATGATCGAACCATTGGAATCGCTTGAAATTTTAGTATGTTGTAGCGAACGGCGAGACAGGACTGCTGGCAAAAATTCAGCTTGATCAGACGGTCGGATTTCTAAAACTATTATTTTTCCTAGAAAGTTTTATGTTTTGAGGACTCTTAGAGAGTTTTATATTTTTAGGACTCTTCTAAGTAATACAAAAATTCAATTAAAACTCCATTTTAAATTCTGATTTCGAAACCGTTTGAAATTCTCATCTTTGAAAATAAAATTCAAAATCCTTTAATGTAAGGCGAAATCTATATTTTTGGGATATTTTGCATAAGGGATAATGTAAGTATATATTAAAGGGGAGAGACACGTAAGAGAGAGTTACGTTGGAACATAAATGGATATCTACTGAATTGTACATTTGGAAGAATAGAGTCCATGAGGGTTACATAGTAAGTTGGAAAAACCATTCGAATTAAAGTTAGAAACAAACCATTATACTTCATAAATAATAATGGGAAAATAAGTTTAAATGTTGTGAATGTGGGTTATTGGATAAACCTAAATTGATATAATAAAAGTGGTATATTTATGTGATTGTGTATGCATATATTATATACTTGTGAAAATCATGCCCACGCTACTTGCTATCCCTGAGGTTTCCGCGCTGGGACGATCTTATCTCGTGTGCCTTATGGGGGTTATTGACTTGTACCCTAGAATATAGGAATCCTAGGTACAGGCTATCGA
This sequence comes from Sambucus nigra, assembly GCA_949130495.1. NCBI lineage: Eukaryota > Viridiplantae > Streptophyta > Magnoliopsida > Dipsacales > Adoxaceae > Sambucus > Sambucus nigra. Next base: position 168,831 of record CASBWL010000091.1, read on the forward strand.
ATCGGTAGTCATGGTCCTAAGAGACGTGAGGGTATGTACTGACCTCTTGGACTTGGAAACTATGCTTCGCCTCAATATTATTTGTGTATGTATTTATACAGTTCGAGAGTGATTCCGAACTTGTATTCCCTTTAGTACGATTGATACGGGGATTGGACAGCAGAGTATGCCCGCACCATAGTTTTTATGTGGGGTGCTGTTATGATATATGTATTATACGAGTAGTTAATATATATATGAAATTCTAAAATCTGTAACTTCCTACTGTGATTTGATATGTAGGACATGGTTGATGACTCAAATTAAAAATAATTGTTTTGAGAAAGTATAATATGACACTGGAAAACTTTATTGATTAATAAACTTAAAAGGAAAACCTTGGTTACAAATTGATATCTTAAGTTTTAAATACTTGTGTTGTTCAGTTGTAAATCCTGCGAATAACCTAAGATAAGTTAAATCATTGGGGAAATATAGTGTGGTATATGACGAGATAGACCATTGGGAAGGTTAGTGCGATAGGTGTGCACATTAGAAGAGAGGTGAGAATTTCTCAAGAGAGTGTCGCACTAATATGTTGTTGCATTGGTCTGTATCAATTTAAATACTTGCAAAACGAATTTTTAAATCATATACACTATCGGGCTCTGACCCGTTTCTATTTCCTTTTCTCTCTTGTATATATATGTATGTATTACAGGTGCCCAGCCACAGGGGCGTCTTACTTAGGATCCTTTGGAAGGAACATACTGCAACTTAGGTGGGAGTTGCAGGCCTGTTGTTTAGACGACTTCATCCATTTGATTCCTTTCCTAGTTCAATTTTATCCAGCAGGGGCATGTGTCGCCCTCTTTCTATTATTTAGTTGGTATAGTCAGAGATTGAATTTTTTACTTTCAGTACCTTTATTTCGGGATTTATTACTGTTAGGATGTTTTCCTTTAGTGTTGTAAATGTTGGGATTTATTATCGATGATTAAATTCGTGTATGTTCAATTCTATTTTTATTCATAATGGGTGACTCTTTAGATGTTAATGGTTTAAGGTTTTATAACTGGATTTAATAAAATGAGAATAAGATTTTAAATGGTTTTGACACTTAGCTTAATTATTTAGGGTGTTTAAATTGAAAAAGTATTTTTACGACAGTGATGCTAAGAATGAACCAACTGTTCACCTTGATTTTAATTTAATAAAGGAGTGATCGCCCGGTATTTAATTAGGCGGGGTGTCACACGAGGATGGTCAGAGGAGCGTGAAAGCTAGATGAGATGGGATGCCATTATATTAGATTTTCTTCTTAACCTTGATATGTAGGAAATTTTTAATTGTTATTGTAAGTTATCGTATTGCTTGTTAAGGCCACATATGGAGAGGCTGTTTCTCCTTATTGAATAAAATTTAAAATTTTCCAAAAAAAAGAGAAAGGATATGGCATTGGGATACTCCTAATCACCCTTAATGACTCTCACACTCCCATTGCCACTAAGCTTGATTTTCCTTGCACCAATAACATGACTGAATGTGAGGCATGCATGGTAGGCCTCAAGAAAGGAATTTTATGCTTAGATGTATATGGGGATTCAACCCTCATCATCGGCCAAGTCCTCAAAAGATGAAAAGTCAAGGATGAGAAACTCTTACCCTTCCATGCCCAATTAAAAGAATTGGCCTCCTAATTTAAAGATATCACCTTCCGCTACCTTCCCCGAGAAAAGAACAACTTAGCCGATGCCCATTCTACCTTAGTCTGAATGGTCGACATGCCTGAAGGAATAATAATGGCCACCTTCTTAGTCCAAAAGCAAGTTAAACCAACCCACTACCACCACATTGATCTAGTCACCGAAGAAGGTCCTGATATAGCCAATTGCTAGTACTATAATATTTGGCTCATCCTCAAGCAAGGTAGGTATCCATAAGATTCTAACAAGAAAGATCAATAAACCCTTCACAAAATGGTTGTCCAATACATTATCTGCGATAAAGAATTCTTCAAGAAAAACTTTGATGGAACCCACTTACACTGCATCATAAGTGCTGACAATTGATGATGCAGAAAATCCACAGCGAGTAACGTGGAACCCACATAAATGGCCATATGGTTGCCAAGAAAATCATCCAACAGGGTTACTATTGGACTACCATGGTTCAGCATTGCACCGCTCGTGTTCAGAAATGCCTTAAAATACTAATAATTTTCCAATCTCCAGCACTTACCTCCGCGAGAATCGTATAACATGACCTCTCCCTAGCCATTTTCCACACAAGGCATCGATATTATAGGAAAAGATACACCCAAAGCCTACAACGGGCATGAATTCATCTTAGTTGCCATTGATTACTTCATCAAATGGGTCAAAGTCCACTCATACACAGTGTTGAATGCTAAAAAGGTGGCCAAGTTCATTAAAAAAAATATCATCTGCTGATATCGGGTCTCGCATGAGCTAATATCACATAACGAGTTGCATTTCTAAGAAGAAGTTATGGAATTGGTCGATGAGTATGGGATCTAGATGCACACATCTTCTCTCTATCGACCTCAAACAAACGGTGCAATTGAAGCCTGTAATAAGAACCTCAAAGAAAACATCAGCAAGAAGACCAAGAGTTATCGAGATTGGGTCGATCGAATCCCTTACGCCCTCTGGATCTACCTCACATCCAGTTCGAACATCTACTAGGATACCCCTAACTCTCTGGTATACGACATGGAAGCAGTCCTACCCGTTGAGATTAAAATACCTTCATTACGCATCATGCTTGAAAGCAAAGTCAGTGAAGAGGACAAGCATCAAAGCCATCTTGACGAGTTATCACTCTTCGATGAAACGAGGTTAAAAGATCTATATCATATAAGGGGGTACCATCGTCGAATAGCACGATTATTTAACAAGCGAGTCAAGGGTAGTTGTGTCCGAGAAGGGAGCTTATCCCTTAAAGAGATAATAAAGTCCATTTGGAACCCTAGAGGGAAATTCAAGCCCAATTGGAATGGCCCCTATATTATGAATAAAATCCTATTAGGTGGCTCCGTTATGCTCACCGACCTCGATGGGGAAGAGATTGCCCTTCCAGTTACAAGAAATTCTATCTGTAGTCCAAAATCTCAGTGCGCTAAGACTCTTCTCACCTCCCTTCTATTGTAAAAAAATCTTCATTTCCCTCTACTCAGAACTACGTGGGTCCTTATCCTCTACAACCCTTTTTACTTTAACAAATGAAACTATTTTTTTAAAACCCCAAAGGTACGTAAGCAGCTCATACGCTTTACATGAGCACGACCCCATTCTTTCTCAAAAAATGCTTTTCTTTTCTTATCTCCGAGAACGACAACTCATTTATGCCTTAGCGATTGGTATAGATTATTCAAATGAAAAAACCCATCAAAAGGCAAAACAATATAATAAAAATCTTCTTTATTCAATTAATGAGAAATTCCAGTACGATTACTAATATCAGCATAAGGAGTTAAACATCTTCCCCCACCAACCTAACCTTATTGTCCTGAAAACAAAAAAAATTACTCCTAAACAACCCTCCCGAATTATTCCCACACAACCAGAGAAAATAACCAGATACATAACCAAACACAACACCATATAAAAGCTTCATAAATAAAACTCCCCAGAGGATCCTACCCGCAGCTGCTAGAAGAATTATCCCCATCATCGTCATTATCATCATCTACATCTTGGGGTCCCCAAACTCCCCCTTCTTGGATGGAATACCGAAGGCGCTCTATGGATAAAACCCGACCCCATCAAGGACAAAGTAGTTGAGGAAAGTGTAATCAATCCTTTTGGTGATTAGACTGAACTAACCTGCCAATAGGTAGGACAAGGGGTATGTCGATCGACAACCCCTCATTTTTAGAAAATTCCCCTTTTCCTCTTTTGTCAAAATAAAAAAGCTCAATAAACTTATAATTCAGATTTTTCCACTCCTTATATATTTAAACTTATCCTGCTTTAAAATAATAATCTCAATCCTTTTTACGGTCTCGACAAACAAATAAAAAATTGCATTAAGTCATTAAAAGCAAAGATGAATAAATAAAACCCCATTCACTGCATATATATTGTTGTAATTACATATCTTTTGCAGTAAAAAGAAAAATAGCGGGACTCATTCTCTCTCTCACCATTTCTTTCTCTCTCTCTCTTGCTCTCTAAGACCCCCTATCCTTGTAGCATACGCGCTTTCCCCAATGACGAACTGAAGAACCCCTGCTACCTGATCAAGACCTCTCCTCAGACGAAGAAGAAAGAACTAAGCATGAAGGAACCGGGATTGAATCCTGAATACGAGTCATCGCGGAAGCTACCCAATATCGGATGTCTCTTAGCCAAGTAGTCGACACCCAGGCGTGTTGCAAAAAAAATAAGAAAAAAGAAAACTAGTCAATCTGAGGCAAAGAAAGATATCAGAAAAACAAGTCGAAGAAATGAAAGACATACCTCTGGCTGAAGAATTCCCTCTGTCAACACCAACACCTCAGGTTCCATCGCATTGGGAAGATGAAGCATACACACTGATCCTCCCTCAGGACGTTTGATGTTATATAAGGGAGGAGCCAGCCGTAGAAATGAAACCTCTAATGTCGTCGCCACCACCCACACTATGGGCATACCCCACTGGCTGACTCGTGCCCCTACCTGAAACCGCATGAGGAAGAGGCATAACGTCATATATGCGGGGCAGCATTATCCAACTCAACAAAAAATCTAAATAATTGTAGGTCACCGCCATGTCAGTATACAACGAGTAAGGCTCATCGATCATCGTCACCACCCTCGCCTCCTTCGGTATCTCCCGCACCTGCCTCATGTATCTTGGGGGCATCGTATGTGGTAAAATCACGTAGTCCTCTACCACCTTTCATACTACTCTTTCTCTCCCAGATACCAGCAGTAGAAGAACTCGTGCGCCAGCAGCCGATGCAACTGCGTCTTCCCCCCGGTCACCCCTATGTGCTGGATGGCCGTCCCCTAGGGATAGTTCACCTCCAAGGTCCCCAGTGAAAATACAATATCTAAAAAAGTTCATCAAAGAAAAATGGTCTCAAGAGGAAAGAAGAATTTACCCGATCGCTTGTCAGGCCATTCAAAACCTAACGCACCACCGCTAAAGAAAGAGATAGCCTCGACTTTCGATTGGACTTCCACCACCAGTACATGCGATAGAAGTTCCCCACCGACTCATCCTTCAAACCTATAACATGGGCATTAATACCAATCACCTCATAGAACCACGTTTGCAAAAGAAAAAGGTAATCAATAAGAGGGAAACAATCAAGGAATAAAAAAAGGAAAAAAATGCATAAAGGAAACTACAAAAAGTAAAAAAATACCTCCAAAAGATACGTGGCACCAATAAAGGTCTGGCGAAAGCACCGACTGAATGCATCCAAAGACGAATAATTAGTCGCTAAAGTAAGTCTCCTTCAGTCAAAGAAAGGGTTATTCGGAAATACCCTCAAATAAGGCAAAAACCACAAGTGGACGACGTCGCCACGAGAAAATCTCCCAGTAACAAAAGAATAAATAAACGGGACATCTGTTGCACATGCATCTCGTTGGTCTCGTTGATCTACTGACTCGATAAGACCTCTTTCAGAAGAGAGAGGCAGATGGAGTCTCCTGAGACTATCTGCCTAACATCACCCAACGCCGCCGGTATGACCCTCAGTGTGCATTCCACCTCTATCTGGGCCCTCTCATAGTCTAACCCCAGCAACTGTTGTACATCGAAGGGAGTCACTTCCATCTCTCCAAAACTAAAATGCATGGTATGGATAGTATCCCACCATTTCTCTCCCAAGGCATAGAGGACAACCGTCGAGTGGGGTGTCTCATCTGATACAGACGATAAACTGCCAAAACCAACTGATGAAACTACCAAACGCACCACTAGAGGAAGGTTCTCTCATACGTCCTAGAACCCCATCGTTCCCCGAGATTACAGGATCAACGTAAATATATCAGTTTGTTATAATAAAAGGAAAACCCCTTGTTAAGATTCAGAAAAATAAAGAAATACACAAAATAAGGGAGATACCAAAGATCATTAACACTTACATAACCAATAGGGTTCACCACCCTAGACGATCAATGGTGCTCAGGCTCACGTAGAAGATTCTGCTTGCCCACAACCTACTCAAACAAGTCAAAGGGATTCTTATTTCCCAGCACTAGGGTCACCCTAGCCCGCCACTCTAAATGTGCCCGGTCATCAACATTTGACCATGCCATGTGGACCGCACTGCTTGAAAAATCTGCCATTTCTTAGTCTTGGAAAATAGAAGAACGCTAGAACAGTTCACAAAAAAGAAAGGAAGAAGATAGAAGATCTGAAACCTATGAAAAATGAAGAAATATCACCCCTTTTTATAGGAGTTTAAGGGGCCTGCTGATCGGCAGTCCCCGCACACATACCGATTGACACTGTCAATTCACCTGCCCGAGCTAGTCCAAAAGACAGTGCCACTGCCGTTTAGCACCCCCTACACCCTGCCGGTCTATACCTCCTTGAAATTTCGAACAAAAAAATATCACAAAATCTAGAAAATCTCCCATACAACTCCTAAAATTACCAAATGAATTTTAGGACATTTCTTCATGAAGAAAATAATTTTTTCAAGATCCTAAATGCTCAACCAAATTAATACCGTATTTATCATCCATCTTAAACCCCACAATTCCTTAATGGAATCCCAGAATTATTTCCCTAGAGGAATTCTAAAATCCAACTTCCCCAATGGAACTTTAAGCCAATCAGATGTCTATCCACTAACGTCTCCAAGGGACACATCGAAATTCAAAAAGCTCCCCTTTAGGGATACATTCAATCCTCGGATTAATATCTTTTTCCCAGAGGAGTCTCTAAGTTTTACCAGGAGAACTATACCCCACGTCTCTACTTAAGGTCCTCATAATTGACCTCTATCCTTAGAATTAGTCGCTCCTATTTAAGGTCCTCAGAATTAACCTCGACCCTCAGAATTGGTCGCTCTCACTTAAGGTCCTTAAAATTGACGTCAACCCTCAGAATTGGTACCTCCTACTTAAGGTCCTTAAAATTGACCTCGACCCTTAATATTGGCCGCTCCCACTTAGGTCCTCGGAATTGACCTCAACCCTCAAAAATTGGTCGCTCCCATCTTAAGCCCTCAGAATTGGCTTCGACCTGCAGAATTGGTCACTCCTACTTACGGTCCTCAGAATTGAGCTCGACCCTTAGAATTGGTCGCCCCCCACTTAAGGTCCTCGAAATTGACCTCGACCCTCAGAATTTATCGCTCCCATTTAGGTCCTCAGAATTGATCGACCCTCAGAATTGGTCGTACCCATCTTAAGCCCTCAGAATTGGACGCCCCCTACTTAAGGTCCTCATAATTGACCTCGACCCTTAGAATTGGTCGCTCCCACTTAGGTCCTTGATTAGGCATAAATATTTCATATTTATCCCCTTAATTTCGGTCTTTTTATGATCCTGTGCATCGTAATTGACTTGGTTTTATCTCATATATATGTTGCTAATCCTTTTTGTCAAGTACTTCATGTTTTGTGTATCTCTCATGTGTTTTACAAGTGTTTCATGCAAGTTTGTGCGAAAGAGAACTCAAAGCAGTGAAAGAAAGCAAGAAATGGGGAGTTCAAGGGAATTTTCATAATTTTTCAGCCTCAATCCGGAGGTGGGGCCAAATATAAAGTTGAATATATTGAAATTATAAGAATAATAGAAAAAACGGCACCTCAATCCGAACTACAGTGAAGAAGTTATGCCCTTTTGAAGATGAAGAATTTAGAGAATCGAACAGACGAAAATAAGACCGAACCGGTCCCCCTCACTGTAAAGGCAAAAACTAACCTATAGAATCAAAGTCCGAACCGGTTCGCTCATTACTCGCGCTCAAGATCCGTTACAAAAATTAGTCACGCTTTTAAAGTGTGACAAATTTTCAGAAGCATGATTTTTATTTTGTCCTTATCTTTTAGCCAAAAGAGTTTTATATTTTGGGGACTCTTCTAAACGACTTGTAACCTATATGTTTTGGGGACTCTTCTAAATGATTTTTATTGCATGTTCTTGTTCTTCAATCGTAATAACCTTTATTTTCTGCACTTTTATTATTATTATTTCTCTTGTTTAATCTCACTTTTTCACACAATTATGATTTCATGCAACATAGATTCCTTGTGTATTCATAGTTTTGTCATGTCTAGCTAGATTTCTAAGTGTTGGGATGCATGAACCCAACCCGATGTGGTTTGAATGTTGACAAAAGTGATTCTTGTAATTAAATAAATGATTCAATCATGTTAAGTAGTTGTTTCAACTGTCGTAGGACTTTTAACCTCGATGGCCATAGGTAATCGGGGTGTTTAAGAGTGCGATGCACGTGTCAGCTATTCTGACATCGCGTTATTTCTATTCTTAATTGTGTATGATGTGGGCTTATACCCTCATATATGTAATGCTTGAAATTAATAAATTATTTGTTTGATCTATTATCTAATTTACAATTGCTTTTATATCCGGTAAATGTACTACGGTTTAGGGGATTGTATTCCAACCTTATCGCTCTTTCATATTAATTAATCCGTATTTTGTTTGTTTTAATTAGGTTTAGTTAACTTCTTTTGTTTTCCCCTTTTTCCTTTCTCACCCCATCATCATCTTTTACACTTTATTTTTTAAGTAATAAATCAGTTAAAATCTATCAAACATTCCCTGTGGATTCGATACCCAGACTAGCCGCTATACTCCATAAGAGTGTAGTTAAAGTTTAGATTTTTTTGTATTGTGGTCGGAAGCCGATAACAACGATTAGCGTATTTACATAGACGCTCGGTTTTTTCCTCGATCAGTCCTAAAATTTTTCCTCAACCCTGAGAATTGGTCGCTCCCATTCGAGGTCCTCATAATTGACATCAGCCCGCAGAATTGGTTATCCCCAGAAATACCTTAGGTCTTCAAAAATGACATTGACCCTTTGAATTTGTCATCCTCATCCCTTTAGGTCCGCATAATCGACCTCCTTCCCAAAACATCATGTGGTGACTATTAGATCAATTTCACTTCTTCAAAGCTCACCCGTCAAGGGTCTCTGTAGACACCACATTCTAGGACCCCTTAATTCTCTCCTTAGGTCCGTAGTAACTCTTCCATTCACTAAAAACCCTAGGTCATACCCCGTGTACCGATCTATATGCCATTGACCACTCTCGGGCCCCGTTTGACTTCAATCAACTCTATCGTCGGAGCAAAAGCTCATAAATCTTCGAAGGACTCTGAATACCCTTTCCAACGGTCCACCCCATGCAAGAATTAACCTTACGGTTTGGAAGAATGAACCATTTTACTATCGAAAATCGATTTAAAGGTCACTAGGCACTCTCGGGCCTCGATTTCACTCTAATCAACTTCATCATAAGAGAAAAAGTTCTTTAGATATTTGAAGGTTATTAAAATCCCTTTCCAACGTCCAGCCCCGTGTGAAAAATCATAAAACTATTTGGAGGAATGACTCGTTTTTCTTTGAAAATTGATCTGGGGGCCACCGGGTGCTCCTGGGCTCTGTTTGAACAAGGTTAACTTTTCAGATCGAACGAGAATGAATGAATCCTTGAAGGGCACCGAATACCCTTTTCAATGGTTTGCCCCGTGCACGAATCAGCCTTATGGTACGGACAAATGACCCGTTTTACTGTTATATTGTCTAAGTACCTTGCATAACCTTTCTAACGGTCCACCCCGTGCACGATTCTGACTTACGGTTTGACAGAACGATCCATTACTGTCCGACGATCTCCCATCTAAAGGACCGATAGGCGCTTTCGAGCCCCGTTTGACCCAAAGTCAACTCCCAGACTAGGGAGCGACCCAAAAGACTATTAAATTTCTCTAAATTACCTTTCTAATAGTATACCTTGTGCACATTTTGGATTTACAAATTGCGTTCTATGATTATTTTTTCGAAAAAAATTTCAAGAGACTATCGTTTGGACGGTCCGTTTTCCTGCCTATCGATAGTGTGTCTAGGGTTGCCCGCTGATTGGCCGGGCAAGGGGTATGTCGATCTATTGTCCCCTACCCTATATAATGAGGGCATGATCTCACTCTCAGGGCACACCTCAGATCCATCAATGTCAGTGATCTCAGTAACATTCTCTTGCAATCAACGAAGTTTTCTTGTGTGAAATTCCCTTCTATCTTTTATTACCATTATTTTTCCACCCAATTTAGCAAAATCCCGTTCTCTCTCATTCAATATTCATCACAACATTCAAGGGAGCTCATCGAGGATAAAGTTCAAGCCTCAACCCTTCTCCCTCTCTTTATATTCTTTATTTTCTCATTAGTTATATAAATTCTTAATCTAGATTTTACGTTAGTTCATACACATTAATACCTCATCCTTTATTAGTTATATTTCACGTACGTTATTTTTCTATAAAAAACACAAAACCAAGAAAAAATGGGTTACACCTACAAATTCCAACGGGATTATTCACTTCATTTTCTTAAAACTAATATACTTTTTCTACTCACACACACGCGCATATAATAAACTCCCATTTGAATCTATGGAATAAACCCCACCCTTATGGTGCATGCGAACTACGTGGAATTTTATGCCTTTATAGGCTACGTACGTGTTTCGGGTTAAAGCCCGAGACTCGAGTTCAATCTTTTCCAATTTTCCATTTTTCTAATTTTTCAATTTTTACATTTTCATCTATTATCCATATATATTACTCGTATTTACTTCATACTTGTGACTCATATTGGCATTTTATCTAGCACATATTATCGTTTCATCATAACGACCAATATCTCGATAAACGCATACATCGTATTTTCTAAATATTATTTTGGGAACATTCCTATGGATGACCTCACTTTATCTTTTCCATGATATGAGTCGGGTGATTCCGATCTCCATTTATATATACATACACACACACTTCATGGAGAAATTAAGGAAAATAGTAACACAAGCCCATGAGAGACCGAAAGGGTGGGATGGGTGCCAAACACCTTTCTATTCCATAATTTAGCCCTCGAAACTCGGAACTATTGATTTTGTAAGCATCTGTTTGTCTTTGATGACATTCTCTCGAGGCGGCGACATGTTCTTTTGCCTGTTTTGTGCAAAATAGGTTGTTGACTTCATCTCTTTACATCACCCCACAACGATGACTTCCGGAGCGCTCTAGAGGAAGATGGCGCACGACCTTCTCCCATTTTCCCCCGAAAAGGGAGATATAGGGATGGCCACACCCATTATTCTTATTTTATGTTTAAACTCAACAAAACCTTCTCTAAACTTATTTATACATTTAACATCAAAATACTACAAGTTTATATGTATGAGAAGATGGATTTTAAACCCCAAAATCCTATTACATGGTTTAAACATATTTATCTTCATGGAAAGTCATTATACTTGGAAAAATACATTTTTAAGGCACAAAGGACATTTTTATTTCTTCAATCTCAACAAATTTCCTTTTTATAAAATCATCATTTTTCAAGAGACATTATTTCACCAATATTTATCCAAATATGACATTATCTTCAAACATTTTATTTCATAAAATGTTTATCACCAATACTTCTAGAATTGTAATTTTTCATAAAAATACCATATGATTGGTGAAATAATGTTTTTCATTAACATTTCTAGAAAATACACAATTGTCAAAAAATACCCACTTCATTATTTCAAAATCTTGAAATAAGTATCCACTCTTTATTTTTTACAAAAATAATATTTTTTAACATTTTTATTCCATAAAAGTGTTTATTTTTTTCTACACAACAATTATGCCATTAAACTAAATACACCTATTCAAATAGTCTAAATACAATACTACAATGCAAAAATGACATTATTACACTAAGAGTAAGGTTTACCCACGTCTAATGGCTTCAATGGTGGTGTTGGTGTAGGAGGAGCGACCCCCACCTTCTAAGGTGGCCTCAAGGGGTACCAATGCATCCTCCAAAGCGCCAAGTTAAGAACTCCCTTAAACTCTATTAAAACCCACCTTTTTCTTCTCCAAAATCCTCGAATACTCTTCCCAAAATTCAAAGCTCTTTTTTTTCCATGGTGGAAATGGGTATTTTTGGTTCAAATATGGTGGAACATACTCTAAAAATGGTGGTTTATGGTTGGTGTAGGGTGGAGGAGTGGTGTCTTGGTGGTGGGTGGTGGTGGAAGACCACCCACCCCTCTCTATCTCTCTCACTCTCTATCTCATTCTTCCATCTTCTCCCAACACAAATAAATTCCAAATAACCCAAACAACACATTATAAAACACCCCTTAAGCCCAAAAATCCCATTTTACCCTTGTCGATATGATCTAAGTACGACAACACATAAAATCAACGTTCCAAATTATGACAGCACACAAGGGAAATTTGATCTAAAAACTCGACCAACGTCGTTCGTTATATGGATCGCGTGACCCTTTGCATGACCTGTTACTGTAAACCAGTAGCACGTCATTAGAAGCCCTGCTTTTAACGACCTTTCTAACAACTCATCTCGCGATGTGTGTACTATCGTTCGAACGACCTCCTATGCCATTTGAACAACCCTGTTTCTTTTCCTTCTTATTATATCTAATTTTTACCTATAATTCTTCAATATATATAATTAACTCCTCCTCGATTATAACCAATATATAATTTAATTATTTTATTGGGTTAGGATAGTACGCCTCAATATTTTGTTCAGATCTTTACTTTGAAATTTTATGTTGTAATAACTTTTTTCATTCCGCACTTGACTTACAGTTCTTGGTGGACTTTTTCAATATTGTAGATAGAAGGACCGACCAGGACAAAGCCAACATTGAACTTAACAAATCCTTGGCTAAGTTTAACAATTCTTTGAAGGCTACCAAGAAGGCCTATGGGGTCGAGAAAAAGGCTAAACAGCTGGAGCTAACCAAGCCGAGATCCACAATTGAGCAGTTGGTGAAAGCTTCCAAAGATTCTTCTCAAACATTATTTGAGGCCCTAGCAGCCATGTACAAGGCTCATGGCCAGGGGTGGGGCGAAATCTTCCACCAACCCAAGAAATATGTGAAATGCATCCATAAGTATAATTTTGAGAAAGGCTGGGATGGGGCATTAGCCAAGGTAGGACTCCTTTACGAGTATGAACACTTCAATTAGCATAATCTAGGTTCACCTCTAAACCTTGATGAAGACGAGGGTATAGTTATTGAGGTTTTGCCAGGATAAGGAAAGCATCGATCAAGCAAAGGAGGTCGCAGATCAAAGCAAGTATGCATCGAATCTTGATCATGCACTATGGAGAAAGAAGGTCATGCTAGTTAGATTAGTTTAGGACTTCTTGTACATTGTTTTGATTGTGTTTTAGTCATTTTCTTTGCAGTGAATTGACCACTTTTGTACATTAATGAAGAGATTCATCATTTTGGCTTTATTTGTAACTTGTTTAATGATTTCATATTACTCATGTGTGCTTGCTCTGCTAATTTTTAAAATATCCTTTTATTTTTTTTCTTTATTCTAATAACAAATTAGTACTGGTGCTAATAGCTCGGATAAGCGAAGACTTGGACCTCGTCCGTGGTCGGGATGCCCTTGGCCGAGCACGTGAGGCTTTTTTGTCTCTTCGACAAGCACTTCAAAAAATGACAAGTGTTGACGGCAAGCAGACCCATTTGGTGGACTCCCTCCAAGCCGAGATCAAGGACATTGGAGATATTGCAGGTATGTTTCAAGATGACAATAGTTCTATAAGAGAGAAGCTTGATAGAGCCAAGCAAACCTTTAATGAGGATCAATCGACCAAGCGATGATGATAGCTACCTTTGTCCCGTCACATATAAGCTAGACCTCTTTCTCCACGTCTAGGCCCTCAGACACGACACATCTATTTTGGACAATATTGAGCGACTTCAAATTTTGTGCACACGTTCTCGGCTTGGAGAGACAGAAGAGCATAGGATTAACTGTTACATCCATGGCCTACAAGGGTATATTTAGCAGGACCGGACTTTGCGTGATATTTCCACATTTGCAAAGGCATTGGAGTATGCCACGAAGGTAGAGGCATATTATCAGACAACTCCCCCTACTCGTTCGCGCACTACTACTTCTGCCCCAAATACTCCCTTCAATACTCCTACTTTCGCTACTATAACAATGGCACCAGCCACTACTACCTCTCCTGCCTCATCTTCCTATCCGGTGACATTCAAATGTTACAATGTGGGGTAGTAGGTCACAGTGCTTCAGAGTCTTCCTTGCCACGTCGCCATGCTTTACTTACTCCAGGAGGCCCTGAGTACCTAGACGATACCGATGATGTCGCACCCCAACATTCTCTCATCACCATTCTAGAAGGTCATATCGATGGCATTTTCCTTTAAATTTGAGGACAAACTCTTTTTCATGGAGGGGAGAATGATGTAAAGTAGAGGACGCTTTTATCATTTTTAAGCATTTGTGGCATTTTTGTTATTTTCCTTATTCTTATTCTTATGTATTTTATTTTAGTTGTTCTTTTCTTGGTATTATAGGAACAAGTAATAAGGGCTAATAAGGGCATAATTATAATTATGATAATTTCTTGAAGCCCAAGTTACTTCCACCTATAAATATCTCTTTTGTAGCCTCATTTGGGTCATTCTACGATTTTGAGATTTAATAAAGAGATTTGAGACAAGATTTTTCTTCTTATTTTCCATTTGACGTTCATTTACATCAATTACCATGCATCATATATTTCCCCTAAATATGGTCACTAAAAACTAGACAAGAGAGTCACTGAAAATAAATAAGGGGCAAAGGAAATAAACAAATCCAAAACAAAGAATAAGCGTGTGTGGGGGTGTTTGTGTGTGTGTGTGTGTGTGTGTGTGTGTGTGTGAGTGGGAGAGAGAGTTGGGTTTGTGAGAAATGAAAGGAGATTCTTGAATACAAAGTAAACTTAGATGAATCATAAATCCGAAAAAAAAAACTCATATTACAAATGAAGGAACAATCTTATTAGGAAAGAAAATAGTATAACATTTTTTAGTAAAAACCGAACTTCTAACTTTTCGAAGCCCAACTTCTCGCGAACCTTGAAATCTCCGACAACCACCACCTCTCCTTCCCTATCGCCTCCATTGACAACCACCACTTCTTCCACCACCATCTTCCACCTTCTTGCGTCTGTTTGTCACTACTTCCTTATTTCCCTCTCCTCTTTGAGCTTGTGTTTTGTCGAATTCATACTTAGAAGCCTCCTTAAAAATCACCTTTGTCGTCGATCATAACTCCCTCATCTTCGTCATCGACCACTAGTCCCTCATCTTTGCCTCGACGACTGGTCCTTCTCCGATAACCCCTTATCCAAGTTTTTTTTGTTTTAGTCTCATTTCTAAAGTTCTATTAGTCTTTCATCCCATGTGGTTTTTAAATTGTTTTAAGTTCCATAATCGTCTGAAACTTCCCACAACTTTCATGTAACCTCTTATAACCACTCATGTCTCTTTTTGTAGAGAATGACAATTGTAAAAATATAGGACCAACAACAAAAAAATAATGGCATGGAATTAAACACACATATATTAAAAAAAGTAGGACTAAAAACTTGTAATCTCGATTTTTAATGGTCAATACCGGAATCCGTCTAAATGGGTGTCAAAGTCCAAGAACTAAAAATTATGAGTGTTAGACTCAATAACAAAAAATAAATCAGTGTCAAACCCAAAATAACCTTAAATATAAAAACATGTGCGCATGGTGCTCAACCTCTTCCTTTTTCGTTCCAGATCTATACGCATCTCTTCTTTCTCTGTGATGAATTACTCAAGGCTAGAAATTTATATATAGTTGTAGCAAGGATAAGCCAAACGTATATTTGATATTTGACATAATGGGGAGAGGGATGGATTTCAACACACATTGCAAGCATGTGAGATAAGCTCTCTTATTATATAAAGAACATAAGATCAAATGTATTTAAGAGATAACAAGTTTTAGCATCCGAAAACCAAATCACCAGGTTGTGAGAGTAGGCGGTGACGACCTCTTAATAACGCCGCTCCCAAACAAGAAAAAACCCAAAGTGTGCCCAGCTATCGCCGCTAAAAATACACCGCCATTGAAAGACATTACAGCCAACATGAGCATGTATGCCAGACCCATCCGAACAGCATGCACAAGCGTCTGTACCACTACCACACGGATCGAACCATCGTTCATGAGATTACAACGAGAGATCCCCTCATGAAGAAGTGCGAGCACAAAGACAAAAACAATGGACACAGCGTACATGGAGGAGTTAGTCCCAGGCCAACCCGTCTCGGTTTTTGTGCCCCAGAAGAAAGTCATCCCGTGCATGTTTAGTTTCTAGGGTGTGTTGCGTTTGGCGGTGAAATGGAAAACATTTGTGGATTGTCGTTTTAAAGAGGGAGAGAGGCGGCGGTTAAGTAGCTTGTGCGTGAGGAATACTCAAGAGACAATTAAGGGCTATTGGCGCTCCTCCGAATTCCTCCGCCGCTCCCTTTCCCATGTTATGCCACCTTATTTATACGATTAAGGGCTTTATATAATTACATATAATTTAAATGAAAAATACAACTCACACTCCAAGCCAACTTATTTATATGATTTAAACTTAAATATTAACCCATTAATTTTTATTTTTATTTTCAAATATAAACACGACCTAATTAAAATGCGATACAACTTAACATGACAAAAAATATTATTTTTTTAACCTTATACAAACACGACAGAACATAAAATAATACAAACGACACGATATGACACACAAAATCTTATTTTTCAACCAATCATAAATATGATAAATTAAAACTAGACACGACACATAACGATACGAAATCTTATTTTTTTACCTGACACGAAAACAAACCAAAATAAAAAAGACAACTTGACAAGATATAAAATCTTTTTTAACCGAACACGACCCAAATAAAAGCAACACAACACGAAACCTTTATTTTTAACCGAACACGAACACAATCATAATAAAACTGACACGACACAACATGAAATATTATTTTTTTACCAAACACGAATACGACCAAAGTAAAAGTGACACCCCACAATATATGTTATTTTTTGTAATCAAACGCAAATCCGACCAAAATAAAAATGACACGACACACCTCAAAATCTTATTTTTACCTAAAACGAAAGACGACTCCTATAAAAGTGGAGAAATGATTCTTGCACCGGTTTGAACATGCTGGTTGCCTACACCGGCTGATGTGGCAGCTGGGATGGCACCGGTTTTAACAAACACGATCACGATCCAAAAATAAAACGCGACGTTGCATTGAGTTGTATTTTTTTCATACCGTTGGCGCGGACCATTTTTTACTATTTTAAAAATAATTTTTTACTATATTTAATAAAATGTTCTGCGCCAGCGGTATGAAAAAAATGATTCGCGCCACATAAATGGTCCACACCACGTACCGTTGGCGCGAATCATTTTTTTCATACCGCTGGCGTGGACCATTTTTTTAAATATGGTAAAAAGATTATTTTTAAAATATTAAAAAATTATCTGCGCCAATGGTATGAAAAAAAATACGACTCAATGCCGCATCGTGTTTTTTTTATCGTGATCGTGTTTGTTAAAATCGGTGCCATCTCATCTGCCACATCAGCCGGTGTAGGCAACCGGTATGTTCAAACCGGTGCAAGAAGCATTTCTCCACTTTTATAGGAGTCGTCTTTCGTTTTAGGTAAAAATAAGATTTTGAGTCGTGTCGTGTCATTTTTATTTTGGTCGGGTTTGCATTTGGTTACAAAAAATAATATATATTGTGGCGTGTCACTTTTACTTGTATATATAAGATGTGATTATAAATATATCTGTGTGTAATTGATATATTTATGTGGAACATGCCCTTCTAGTGCTATCATGGGAAGTTGCACGATGTGGGTGAATCCCCTAGATTGAGGAGCAGGGTGAGTATAACCCCGGGTCATAGTCGTCCAGTTATTATACAGTGTGATTTTATTCTGGGTGAGACGTTTTGGGTATGATTCGGTCTCACTTTCAGGTGAGGAACTATGACCGCTTCCCCTACGTTTGTGTTATTTAGGGTTCGGTGTGAGTTTCCGACCTGGTTGCCCGGGAGAATGTGTGAGAAATCTGGAGGATGATATCATTCTAGAGATTGCATCTATTGAGTTATATCTCTGAGGGATGATTGATATACTTATATAGTGTGTGATATATAAGTACGGATATACTTGATGTGTATATATATATATGGGAGATTGGTTTTTCAAAATATAAATATTTTCAACGGTGCAGATCGATGCCACCTCCTTACATATTTTTACACATTTTAATGGTTGAGATTACTTCCTTTTCTTTTTTACAAATCTACCCCTCACTTTTTTGGTTTTCCCCCTTTTTTTTACTCATCAAAGTTACCCTTCAATTTGAAAATTAGGGCAATTGAGGAATTCTTTATCCCTATCACACGAACACACGCACGCGTTCATCTACTATCTCCCTCATTCTCTCTCTAAACCCCAACACACCCTCGTCTACCTATCTCCCTCTCACTCCAAACCCACAAACCCCACACGCACCTCCCTCCTCCGCTACCCGCACCCCGTCGTTGCCCTCCCTCCTCCGCTGCCCGCCCTCCGCCGCTGCAGTCAGGTACTATATCTCTCCCTCTTAAATACCCACACACACCGAATCTCCACCCGATCTCCAATGGATCGGGTATATTTCTTTTTTCTTTTTTTTTTGCAACTCAGATCTGTTAAACGTTTCCAAAAATCAACTTTGTTCCTTTACTTCATTTCGCAGATGACCGGAGCTCACTTTTCGGACGACTTTGTTGCTTCATACTCAGATCGGTTTTTCCTTCATTTCACTTTCATAGATGCTCCTCCATTTTAGCTATTTGTCAAGTTTTGACTCACATTTTCACACAGATTTCAATTACCTTAAAAATTATATGTTTGACTCACATTTTTTGTGCCACTAAGACTGAATTGGATTATTTCTCTTTATTTTAGGGTTTTGATACAATTTTTTTTTTAACTCTTATTCAATACAGAACCACTAACTCTATTTCATGTTACAGAGGTAATTTTATTTTTGGGTTTTGTATAACACTATTTTCTTGGTGATTTATATTTTTATGTTAATTATTTTTTGGTACTAATTATTTATTCTTAATTATTGTTCATATAGGTTTCACTGTAGACAGTCTTTTCCAAATAGTAGGTTGGTACTAATTTCTAATTTATATTTTCTTGGTGATTTATTGTTTATATAGGTTGCACTGTAGCTAAATAGTTTATTAGGCAAAGTTTGTCTACATATTCTTATTTATTTGTTGTTGATTCCATTGTTGGGTAGTTTTTTTGTAGGTTGCGATTAATTATAATGTATTTCATTTTCTTTGTCAGGTTGAACCTTTGAAAAGGTTATATCACGAGTGCCCTAAATTGAACTCCCTTTGTCGCCAACAACTAATTCACGATTGCCCACTTCAAAGTTTGGATCGACTTTTGACATTTTGGTTTTTGTTTTATAGCTTTTGTGGTCAATTATGGGTTTTCATTTGTGTTTTTTTTTATGCAGATGTGTAAGGATAAACAACGAAAGGAGGCATCGCCGTTTGCAAGAGGTGAACCAGTCGCGAGAATAAACAACGAAAGGAGGCACTGAAAGATATATTGTTCCTGAAATCATTCATGGGAATAAGTAACCTCTCAAAGCATTTTGATATACTTTTTATTTCATTTTATTAATTTACTCATCTATTCATTTTATTTCATTTACTCATCTTCCCCGTGACATCAAACTCAAGAGTTTGGAAGAAGGCCCTCCCGTCAATGGACTAAACAATTTTATGGGTTGAACGATTTTTTGGTGAGATTAATGAGTTTATGGGATTGAATAATTTTATGGGACGTTAAAATGAGTTTCAGTTTCTTGATGAGATTAATGAGTACTAAATTCTTCAATTCTCTTATTATTAGTAGTGATTGTGATCATGCCAACTTCGATTCTCTTATATTCATGTTTGTTTCCGAATGACTGTGGTAAGTTTTCAAAATTTTCATGTTTTCCTAACCATACCATGTAGCGTTGTGCTTGGGACTGAAAATAATTCAAGTTAACATAAGTTTATGAATGTTTCATACAATTATATGTTTCTCAAAATTTAGCGTTATCACTTTTGTATACCATGTAGCGTTATCACATTTGTATATTAATGTAGCGTTATCACTTTTGTTCCCAACCGTACACTTTTGTATACCAACCACACCATGTAGCGTTATCACTTTTGTATACTAATTGATGAACTGATAACATTCTTACTTTTGTTTATAATGTGTACAAATTAGTATACTCGGCTACTACTTTTGTATACTTTTGTTTATAATGTGTACAAATTACATACTTAGTTTCTCCATCCAAATAGCATACTTAGTTTGATTATTTTAATGTACCATTTGTTACATTAAAATCCAAATGTCAAGCTATTCCATTGCTGACTTTTTCGACTTTGAGATAGAATTGACATACTTCGTTGACTGATTTAAACGTGTATATGCATTATTGCTTCGTTGTGCTCCAAACTAAAAAAAAGAGTGAAAGGAACTACAACTATAGAAATTGCATGAATTCACTATTATATTGCATTATTGCTTTCCTTAATTACTTGCCTCCTTTTTAGGCTCTCTGTGTTGAGAAGAATGCGAGTCAGCGTGAAATTCAGAAATCTTTTCACAAGTATGTTCTTCGTAAGACTTTCTGCCCCGTATTATCTAGATTTTTCTTCATTAATGGGCACAAATTTAGTTTGGCTTCATTAATGATATTTGGTTTAGTGTCTAGGTACCTATATATGAGTTGGTAAGTTAAGAAACAAGAGTTGTGAGTGTTTTTAAACCAAGTCTTGAAGGATTAGGAGGTGTGTAAATTGCATATATGAGTTGGTACCTATGTATAAGCAGCAATTTGCATATATGTGCAAACTGCATATATATGCATATATATGCAACAATTTGCATATATGTGCAAATTGCATTTATGTGCATATATATGCAGCTGCACACACACACACACACACACACACACACACACACACACACACACACACATATATATATATATATATATATATGCAATCTGCACCAATCTGCATATATATATGCATATGCATATGCGTATGTGACCCCCCCCCCCCTCCCCCGTAGTAGGCATACACCCATATTTTGCAGTAGGTTAGTATGTTATATGCGTATGTGCTTGATCTTGGTTATACAGTAGTGTCGGTCCTTAAATGCAGCTACATATCTATTTTCATGATGGAAAACTTTATAGTTTCACTTAAATTCCATGTGGATGACATTTTGTGAATGTTACTTGATTTGGTTATATTGGACTATGTAGATTAATTCTTTGAATGAAACTAGGTTTTCGAGATCTATTGAGAGGTTTGGGTTGTATGCGAGAAATTAGAGTCAAAAACTCAAAAACTTAATCTCGATGGATACTTCACAACCTCATAAGTCAATAATAGACTTTGTTGGCCAAAAATATAATTCAGTTTGCTCATAAAAGAATGAGTCATCGTGATGGATACTTACGGTTAGATGTGACCCTAAAGGTTTATGAGAATGACATATTTTGTATACTGTTGCAGATTTTGTATAAAGATTTTTTAGGTTTTTAATTTTTGTAGATTTTCTATAATGTTGGTAAGAATAGGTAAGTTTATGAATAGGGCTGCTTTTTTATTCTGTTGTTTCATTTTTGTTGGTTAATAACTCTGCTAATGTTGACCCTACACTCCCATGTATGAATGTTGTCCTATCATTGATGTTGATACATCTACAAATCAAACCTACAGGGTAACATCCAAGAACTTCAAGTTGATTTTATAGTTTAGGTTGATGTTGTAAGGACACAAATTTCCAATTGAGTCCATATGTAGTTTTGGCTCAATTCCGGACAAAAACATTTATTCATAGGATAGTATCTTATTGTAATATTCTCAAGCCTATGAAGTGTTTGCTGAAGACGTAGCGGCAAAGAAAATAAAGCTTCATCCAAATGCCGGTTTGCGTGCCTCGTTTCTACGTCATCAACTAATGGTTTCATGCTCCCAAGGTATGAATGCAATTATGTTTATATAGGAGCTTGGAACAAAGTTTGTTGGGTGTTAGGATTAAAATAAACTGCGTTTTGTTTTAAGAAAGAAATTATATAAAACTTTAAAAATAAGATCATAAAGTTTTCTGGGCCAAAATCGAATTTTACTATCTTTCTGGTCGTTCGTTAGATATGTCGTTTGAACGAGTTTTTTCGTTCGAACCAGATGTCGTTCGAACGAACCTGCCAACGAGTTCCCACTGTCGTTAGAAATGTCGTTCGAACGAGATTGTCGTTCTAACGAGATTTCCAACGAGCTTCTAACGAGTCCATACTGGAGCATCGTTAGAAGTCTCGTTCGAACGAGACTTCGTTCGAACGAAATGTCGTTCGAACGAACTGTCAGGCGGGAACAGTTATTGGCAGTTTTTGGCAGTTTTTCACCCACTTCTCCACTTGGTTTTTAACCAACTTTTTCAGACTTAATAATGTGCGGGAATGACATTTTCCAAATTAACTTTTTCATTCCATTTCTATCTCTTAGAGAGAGTTTGAGAGCAAATTTGTTTTAGGAAAATGTTCATGTTTTGAGTGAGATTTTTAGAGAAATATTTTCATCACTCTAGTGTTTACACCCAATTGAGTTTATTCCAAGTTCTATATACTTATAAATTGCGTGGAGTTTTGGCACCGGTTTAACTCTACCGAATTCAAGAAGAGAAGTTTTGGTTTGCTTCTACATCCATCAAAGAAGAAGACATTTTGTTGTGATTCTACCCACTTGGAGAAAGGCTCCTTGCTAGGGTGACGGTGACCATATAAAGCCCCATCGGTGGATTCCGAGACCGAGGTGGAGTTCCGAGGTTGCCCGCTAGGAAGAGGTGTCTACAAGAAGAAGCGTCGAGGCTTGAGAGGGATCGAGTCAGTCGTTGTAAGTCTATCTGTCTTGTAATTGTAATTCCATATCTAGTGGACTTGTGGCTAGGGCCGTCCGAGGTTTTTTTTCATCTTGGGTTTTTCCTCGTACATCTCGGCGTAGTGTGATATTGTTTATTTTATCTTGCTTCATAATTTAGAACGCATGCTTAAGGATTAATACAACATAAAATCCGGTTTAATTATCACACTAATATAATTTCGACTTTAATTATATTGTGGGTAAAATTGGTTTAATTCAAGTCACTTGCTTTAATTAGGTTTGGCCTAACTTGAAATATGAACAATCATTATTTAGGCAAATTCTAGGACTTGGACTTGAATTGTTGATTTTGTTTTATTAAATTAAAACTTGTTGTTATTTTTTAATTTTTGTTGAACCACCATCACTTGTATTCAACGCTTCCGCATCTTCGTATTTGTTTCACATATTTTTAAAAAGGAAATTACTAGTTTGATTTTAATTGAGAAGAATTTTAAAATCCGGGGATTACTTTGCGCTTACAAATTGGTATCAAAGCCAAAGCGATAAATTTTTTCGTTAACGATCTTTTAAATAATCTTTGGCTAAAATGGATTTTTCCCCATTTTCAAAATTTCCTATCTTCGATGGTTCAAACTACGCGTATTGGAAAGCGCGAATGAGATCGGCACTAAAATCTATCGACGAGAGAGTTTGGATGTCTGTTGTTACCGGGTACTCCCCACCAACTTACTTAGTTGAAAATGAGCGTGTTATAAAACCCGCCGATAGATGGACTGAAAATGAGTTTAAACTTGCTAACTTTAATTCCCGAGGTTTAAATGCCTTATTTAGCGCTGTCGCACCGGATGAATTTCGACGTATTATGACTTGTGAAACCGCTAAAGAAGCTTGGGATATTTTACAATTAACTCATGAAGGAACTAGTGTCGTTAAAGCTTCAAAACTCCAAAATCTCACCACTCAATTTGAAACTATCAAAATGTATGAAAAAGAAACTTTTGATAAATTTTATGCTAGACTTTCTGATATTGTTAATTCATCTTTTAACTTGGGAGAGAAAATACCTGATGACCGTGTTGTAAAGAAAATTTTAAGGTCCCTACCCGATAGATTTATTCCTAAAGTGACCGTTTTAAATTCTTTACCCACTTTAGCCTCTACGAAATTAGAAGAGCTTGTAGGTGATTTACAAACCTATGAACTGGATATGTTTCCCTCTAAAACTGAAAAGAAAATTGAAAAGGGTGTTGCTTTAAAAGCCCAAAAATAGGTCAAACAAGTAGTAGAAAGCGATAGTGATAGTGACTCGGAAGACATGGCTTTGTTTGCTCGTAAATTTAGAAAATTTCTTAAATTTAACAAAGATAAATTTAAAAATGATTTTAAGAAATTTGATACTTCTAAACATGATAAAAGCGAGAAGATTTCTAAAGCCGAGAAAATCCCTAAACCTAGTAATGAACATTTAGATAGGGACGAGTCTGATAAGTGTTTTGGTTGTGAAGGTTATGGCCATAGGGCTTATTAGTGCCCCACTAAACTAAGGAAATATGGTAAGCGACCTATTTCATATAATGCAACCCTTAGTGATAGTGATAAGGAAGAAAAGCCCGATTCCCCCACTAAGAGAAATTTTGTGGCTTTTATGGCTAGTCATGTGAGTGATAATGAGAACTCATCGATTGATGACACGATAGCACATGCCACTTCCAAGGTCATTGTTCATGATTCCCTTGTTTTTAATGATAGTGAGAGTGGAGAAGAAAGAGAGAGTGAAAATGAAGAAGAGGTTGATGTGAGTGAACTTCAAAATGCTTTTCATGAATTATATAAAGAATCTATTAATTTGAAAAGAACTAATTTGAAGTTAGAAGCTTGTTTAAGAAAGAGTGTCAAGGTCGTTGATGATAGTGCCTTAATAGAAGACCTTAGGACACATGTGAGGACTCTTCAAGAGAAGCTTGATTATGTAGAAGGCGAAAGAGATAGCCTTAAGGGTTTAATGGAATCCTTGAAAAAGGAGCTTCTTGCTTTTGAAGAGCGAAATGTTTTACTAGAATCTAACATTGTAGAATTGGAAAATAAATTAAAAGATTCTAGTAATGTCAAATTTGATTTGGAATGTCGTTCAGAAAAACTAGATAAAATGTTAGGAACGGTCCAAATTAAAAATGACACTTGTGGTTTAGGCTTCAATACTTGTAATGAATTTACTCCTAATGCCCAAACTAGTGTTTTAGGAGAATCATCTAGGAAAGATTTTAGAGATCACTCCTTAAGAAAATCTTTTCGACATGTTCTTACTTGTACGCATTGTGGTCGAAAAGGTCATCTTAGGAAATTTTGTTTAGATCTTAAACGAATTCCTAGAAAATCCCATAGTAAAGTAACCACGGTAATTAACGTTCCAACACCCCAAGATAGTCATTCTTCATTAATTTGGGTTAGGAAATCCGACTTGGTTGCCTTACAAAATAGGGATTTTGATTCTCATTTACTTACAAATGCTTCCTCCCTTGCTAAATCTAAAGGATTAATGTGTTAGTGTTTGCATACTTTAGCGTTTATACTTTATGCTATATTCACATGCTAAATGTATGCTTGTTTAGTCATTTTCTAGTCATTGCCTTAGTTCCTATCCCATGCTAGAAATTATGACTTGTTTATCTTTTTGTATTATATTTTGTTTGAATTAACTGAAAAATATAAAAAGATTTTTGTTTATCATTTGTGTTTTATTTATTTCATTTAAGCTTAATGAAAAATACAAATGATTTTTGTTTAGTCTTTTGAGTCTATATCTTTTTCTTTGGTTAAAAATGTTAAAAACTCAAAATGATTTTGTTTTGTGTGTATTTTAGTTTGACACACTTTATGTGGAATATACTTGTGTTTGAATCCCTCCTTTAACGCTCCCATGTGGCTAGAACTTTTGGTTTAGATTTTCAATCCTTAAAATGTTCTTTACCATGCTTTATATGGAGTAGTTGGATTTTGTGTTGTTTAAATGAATTCTATTTTTATATGCCTCTATTCACACATGCACGAGATCTTTTGAAATCTTAATGTCACATGTTATATTTGAGCTTTTTGAGGTGTTCTCCTACCAATCTAGTCATCTACAAATCTTTGACCTAGGAGGACTAGTGCATGTCAAAATCCGTTACATGTGAGATTTGTATGAAAAATGAAAACATGATAAAAATAAATGTGCACGGGGAAGGGCTCCAAAAGGATGAATTAAATCCTTCGCAATAGTAAGCCACCGTTTATTGGATCTAAAAAAAAATACATGATCCAAAGGCCTAAAAACAGAATATTTGGCATTAAAAAGAAAACAATTGCCAAGGCCTATGTTTGTTTGATATATTCATTCACAAACAAAAGAATATGTATGCTCATTGAGGGAGAATTGGATGGTATATCAACGGTTTGCACAATGTCCGTTTATCCTAGTTGTCTTTAATGTCATGACTCTATTTGGTTTGTAGAATCATCATCATGCTAGGCTTGTATGCATTGTGTATGTTTATTCATTGAGTTCAATCTATATTGTCACATGAGGTTATATTTAACTGTGATGAAGTTTACAATCAAATGAGAACTCCGTGAACGTTTCTTAAGTGTTTGGGTCTAAATTTAATTGTTGCTAGTTCACACCCCTACACTTCCGTTTCCATATGACACATTTTTGCCATACGAGTGTGCAAACTTATTGTATTTTGTGTCATGTGTGTGCTTATATCTATCTATATATGCAAGTACTTATTGGTATATTTAAAGTATATATATATATATATATATATATATATATATATATGATATTTGTTTGTCTTTGCCTCTTTTATTGCCCATATGCTTTCATGTCTTATCACTTTAAGCTTGTTTATTAGTTCTTTATCCTTTGCCTATTCCTGAACAAAAAGGGGGAGAATGATGCTAGGGGGAGAAATGATATCTTATCCTATTATAATCGTATCTTAGTTTGGGGGAGATTTATCTTAGGGGGAGACGTCTTTCTAAGTAGGGCATGTGTTTGATAAAGGGGAGAATTAATTTAGGGGGAGTAATTAATTAATTGCATTTAATTCTTTGATATTCCCTATGCATTTGATGGGTTTGCTTAAGTGTGCAGGAATTATTCTAAAGCGGCATCTTTCAATGGCAAAGAGTTTGATCCTTGGGTTGAGTCAAGTTTGGGTGGGTTATGTTTTGAGTCTAGTGAGCTTGACGACCCTTTAGGATTTTTGTTTGGTTTTTGTCCCGGAATAGCCAAAGGGGGAGATTTGTAAGGACACAAATTTCCAATTGAGTCCATATGTAGTTTTGGCTCAATTACGGACAAAAACATTTATTCATAGGATAGTATCTTATTGTAATATTCTCAAGCCTACGAAGTGTTTGTTGAAGACGTAGCGGCAAAGAAAATAAAGCTTCATCCAAATGTCGGTTTGCGTGCCTCGTTTCTACGTCATCAACTAATGGTTTCATGCTCCCAAGGTATGAATGCAATTATGTTTATATAGGAGCTTGGAACAAAGTTTGTTGGGTGTTAGGATTAAAATAAACTGCGTTTTGTTTTAAGAAAGAAATTATATAAAACTTTAAAAATAAGATCATAAAGTTTTCTGGGCCAAAATCGAATTTTACTATCTTTCTGGTCGTTCGTTAGATATGTCGTTCAAACGAGTTTTTTCGTTCGAACCAGATGTCGTTCGAACGAACCTGCCAACGAGTTCCCACTGTCGTTAGAAATGTCGTTCGAACGAGATTGTCGTTCTAACGAGATTTCCAACGAGCTTCTAACGAGTCCATACTGGAGCGTCGTTAGAAGTCTCGTTCGAATGAAATGTCGTTCGAACGAACTGTCAGGCGGGAACAGTTATTGGCAGTTTTTGGCAGTTTTTCACCCACTTCCCCACTTGGTTTTTAACCAACTTTTTCAGACTTAACAATGTGCGGGAATGATATTTTCCAAATTAACTTTTCCATTCCATTTCTATCTCTTAGAGAGAGTTTGAGAGGAAATTTGTTTTAGGAAAATGTTCATGTTTTGAGTGAGATTTTTAGAGAAATATTTTCATCACTCTAGTGTTTACACCCAATTGAGTTTATTCCAAGTTCTATATACTTATCAATTTCGTTGAGTTTTGGCACCGGTTTATCTCTACCGAATTCAAGAAGAGAAGTTTTGGCTTGCTTCTACATCCATCAAAGAAGAAGACATTTTGTTGTGATTCTACCCACTTGGAGAAAGGCTCCTTGCTAGGGTGACGGTGACCATATAAAGCCCCATCGGTGGATTCCGAGACCGAGGTGGAGTTCCGAGGTTGCCCTCTAGGAAGAGGTGTCTACGAGAAGAAGCGTCGAGGCTTGAGAGGGATCGAGTCAGTCGTTGTAAGTCTATCTGTCTTGTAATTATAATTCCATATCTAGTGGACTTGTGGCTAGGGCCGTTAGAGGTTTTTTCCCATCTTGGGTTTTTCCTCGTACATCTCGGCGTAGTGTGATATTGTTTATTTGATCTTTCTTCATAATTTAGAACGCATGCTTAAGGATAAATACAAGATAAAATCCGGTTTAATTATCACACTAATATAATTTGGACTTTGATTATATTTTGGGTAAAATTGGTTTAATTCAAGTCACTTGCTTTAATTAGGTTTGGCCTAACTTGAAATATGAACAATCATTATTTAGGCAAATTCTAGGACTTGGACTTAAATTGTTGATTTTGTTTTATTAAATTAAAACTTGTTGTTATTTTTTATTTTTTGTTGAACCACCATCACTTGTATTCAACGCTTCCGCATCTTCGTATTTGTTTCACATATTTTTAAAAAGGAAATTACTAGTTTGATTTTAATTGAGAAGAATTTTAAAATCCCGGGATTACTTTGCGCTTACAAGTATATATGCAATCTGCATATATATGGATATTGCTGCATATATATGCAGATTGCATATATATGCATATAGTCTTTCTCTTATTTGGTTCCAATCTTAATTTTGTAGCAGATCCCTAATGAATGGATGAATGCGTGTCGAAGTTTTATATTTGGTGTCCGCTTACTGGTTTCGTGGCTTTCTCTAAAATTTTGGTGGTTTTGTGGCTTTTCAAACTTAGGCTTATATTGACTTTTTTGTCTTCGATCTAAAACAAATTTGATCTCTTTTTTCCTAGATTGAGCAGGTCTGATAGTGTTACCATAAAGGTGTTTTAATGGCCTAACTAACTCGGGCTGGGTACAATGGTTCCTGAAGCAAGTATGGCAGAACCTAAGAGTACAATGTTTCCTGAAAATGTAGTGGTATACAATACAAAGGTAGTTTCTTATTAGTTTGACAATAATCTAATAATTAACGAAATGTTTGGTTTTAGAAATTTTCTTATATATTGTTGAATTCGAAGCTTATGTTCCGTGGGTTAGATTTTCATAAATTAAACTTCATTATAAGGTTTCAAAGCCCAATTTTCAAACTTTCTTACAGTTTATGTTGACATTTTTTCAATTAATATTCATTTGCCATATTATAGCGATGAGTTACAACATGATTGGGGATTATTTATCGGATGACTTCAATTATATGTCCTTAAGCCAGGTTGTGTGTATAATTTTAGTAAGTTCCATGACGTTATTTGCTGACACAAAGTAAAAGTATCACGACTATTAGCGAAAATGCATTGTTATTTTATGGTTTGTGATTTTTGTGTGTGATTTGATTGTGATTTTGTCTCAGATTTGGAGCCCAAATCTTGATCGAATTTTATTTTAGAGGATGACTCTCGGTCAAATCAAGGATACTCTCTCTCTCTCTCTCTCTTAATTTTGAGGTGTGATCTTCATCTCTTACTTTTGATTTATACATGTAAGATATGAGTTCTTCTCTTACCTTCTAGGAACGCACACATGCGCCCCCTGCCCTGTCCCCTCCCCCCTTCCCCATGCACACACGCACACACACGCACATATACATGTCAGATCTGAGCTCTTCTCTTACTTTCGAGGAACGCACACACGCACCCCCTTCCCTGTCCCCTCCCCCTTCCACACTCATACACGCACACACGCGCACATAAACACACACACATGCGCCCTCTGCCCGTCCCCTCCCCCTTCCCCAGTCGCACATGCGCACACGCACACACACGCGCACTGCATATATGCATATGCATACACACGCAGACGCACACACACGTCCCCATGTCCCGTCCCCTCCCCCCTTCCCCACTCACGCACACACGCGCACACAAACATGCACACGCGCCCTCTGCCCGTCCCCTCCCCCCTTTCCCACTCACATGCGCACACAAACACGCACATGTGATTGTATATTTACTTATGTGACCATATCTTTGTTTGAGAAACTGATTAATTATGTTTATTGTTTGTCATCGTACATGAAAAATCAAGAGGGAGAGAGTGATAATGGCCAGAGGTGGGAAGAAGGATGGGAAGACATCGGTAGTAGCACCTAATCCAAGAGCACCATGGCACAGACATTTTGAGGAAGTCCCACATATTCTTCTTTCCCTTCCTTCTAGCTCCCATCTCCGAATTTGGGATTTTGTTTTTAATTTTTTGGATTTATTCCCCTTAAATAGGGTGGATAGTCCAATAAACAAAGGAGATTATGTCCAATTTTTTTAAAAAATTGACACTTTGTTTTTTTGAGATACAGTTAATTTGATTGGTGAATATTGTATATTTCATTTTGTTTGAAGAATTTCGACAATTTGGATGTTGGACTATTTGTTATTTGTTAAGCAGGGTGAATAGTTTTATAAATAAAGGAGATTGTGCCCATTTTTTTAAAAATTTGACACTTTGTTTTTTGAGACAATGTGAATTTGATGGATGAATTTTGTATATTTCGTATTATATGTAAATTTATTTGATGAATCTAGACTATATGAATGTTATTGGACTATTTGACATTGTTTTAAAATTACACTTCAAAATTTTTGCGTTTCGCAATTACGTATTTTGAAAAATTGTCGTCGTTTCGCAATTACGTACTTTGAATAATTTCGTCGTGCCTTCAGGCACGGGCATACGCTAGTATATATATATATATATATATATATATATGAGATGTGAAAGCATATATACATACATGGACCAAGATAAAGAATGAAATGTGAGATAAATTCTCGATCATCCGGGAGTATAAAATTCGGAATAAAATATAGGATATACCAAGGTTCTAAAAAATGCGGGGCGTGATGGAGGCGTGGAGGCCAAGCCTTAAGCCTTAGAAGCCTAGGCGGTCCTTATGCGTAAAAAGGCGTGAAAAAGCGTTTAGGCCTTTTTAATATATTTTAATATTTTTTAACCACAACAAGGCTATTAAAATACTAAAATTGTACATATCATAAAACTATGTCTGAATATTTGCAAATTAAAATACTATTTGAATATTTTGGATGAGATAATGGTCCGGTTTGGTAAAAAATCTTTAAAAGGCGATATCGTTTCACTAAAGTATTATATTTTTAGAGAAAAAGTGTGTCTTAAGGGTTTTACCAAGCATAAGGCGTCAAAAACATAAGGCGGGGCGTTTCTCCAAAGCCTCAAGCCAAGGCATGCC
This sequence comes from Sambucus nigra, assembly GCA_949130495.1. Classification (NCBI taxonomy): domain Eukaryota; kingdom Viridiplantae; phylum Streptophyta; class Magnoliopsida; order Dipsacales; family Adoxaceae; genus Sambucus; species Sambucus nigra. The sequence continues at coordinate 200,500 of CASBWL010000091.1, forward strand.
TAGGCAGAGCCTAGGCGAGTTTTTTAAAACAGTGGGATATACGTATATCAAATGAGAATATTATATACGAGATAAATAACACTAAAATGTGAATAGTGCAATAACTAGTGAAAGTTATTCATAATGAATGGATATATGATAAGCAAAAAATTATAAGGTATAAGCTCAGGAGAAAGCTTAGAATAATGTATGCGAGACATGAGATAATATTTGGGTATTTAGAAGCTCGGTGAGATGCTAGTTAGACTGAGTAGCGTAACTAGGATGTTTAAAATACATGCGATAGGTGTGCACTGTTAGACGAGAGGTGAGGGGTAATCATATGTGAGTGTGACACCAATTTAAATATGAAGAATATCATATTTTTAATATTAAAGTATTTTAAACACTTGCTAGTTTTTTTATAACTCGAGCTCTGAGCCGTACCTATTTTTCCCTTTTCTCCTTCTTTGTTATACTCTTTAGGTGTCCAGACACAAGGACGCCTGGATGATTATTTCTTTCGAGTCAAATGTTGCCGCAGCTGTGGATGTGGGAAGGATATTGTATAGACGCTTCCATCATTGAGATCTAGATAGGATGTATTGTAATTTATATTGGGTTCTGTTGCCCAACTGATGTCATTTGTTTTAATTCCGATATTTCTATATATGCACATTTAATATGGTTGTATAATGTTTTACCGAGAGTTATCAGTTATTTATTTAATCATTTCAATTGTCATATTAATTATATGGATGGATTTTAAAACGATTAGGTTAAAAAATTAGAAAGTTTAAAATTTGACAACAGGCCTAATAGGTTATTAGTAATTAATTGGTTTTCGACAGTGATGCTGAGAATGAAACACATGAGACTCATGTTTTAATTTCATATAAGACTGATCGCCCGGTATTTTATTAGGCGGGGTGTCACAGTTTGGGGTTCGGTTCTAGAAAACTCTTTGCATTTGCTTGTTTCTTCTTATTTTTCATTGAATTTCTTTCTCAACTTTGAATGCTCATACTTTCTTCATCGTAGCTCAAAATTGGACGTCGTTTCTTCCATTATTCCTATGACTTCAATCTCTTCAACTTTCTAGTTAGCTCTGCTTCTGGACTAAGACTTCAAAATTACTAAAACTCCCTTTGATCTCCTTTCTTTCGATTCTTTCACTGTTTCGATTTCTCTCTCACACTAACTTGCATGAAATACATGTAAAACAGATGAGAGATACACAAAACACAAAATAATCGCTAAGGAGGGTTATTAGCATAAATATGAGATACATCTAAGTTAATTACAATGCACGAGATCATAAAAAGATCGAAATTAAGGGGATAAATATGAAACATTTATGCCTTATCAAATCCCCCTAACTTAGAATGTTGCGCGTCACGAGCAATGTAAAAGAATAAGAGTATGAGTTAAGGAAATACACAAAAAAATTATTGGGATAGAATACCTCTTTCGCGGACAAATGATTGCATTTAGCGTATGCAACAAGCCATTAAACCCCTAGGTTACCCTAACAGGACGAGTGATGTCTCGTGAGGGTTTGCAGTGAATATACTCACAAAATTTAAGTTCTGACTCAAAGAAAAATCAAAATAATTAAAAATTGTACAATTTAAATTCTCCAAAAATAGTCACTATAAATTTATATCTAATAGTCTCAATTTTTAGTGTGTGTGTGTGTGTGTGTGTGTGTGTGCGAGGCCAAAAATTAAACTACTAACTTCCACCGATTGATTTTTACGTTACTTTCCAAAAATTCGTTTTAATTCAATTTCTCACGGATGCTCTCACAAATGAATCACTCGGAATATGACTATTTTCTCTGGGTGTGTGATGCGACTAAGAATTTGTCTCAAAAGTACGTTTTCTATAGGCTCAAGTGCAAGCCTGTCGCGTTAGTAATAATCCGACAAGTCGGGATCGTATCCAGAGGGATTAAGAATTGGCACTTTTATAGGAAAAGTTATTAAATCTTGAAATGATTCCTCCAAAGAAATATAAAGATGATTGATGATGAGAAATTGCAATTGGAATAAAATATACTCAAAGAAAGAGAGCCCTAAAAAAAACTGTGGAGAAATTAGATTGAAAAGTAAGAGAAAATAGGGTAGGGTACAATCCCTCAAACCTTAACGAATTACCGTGTAGAACACTAGAATTGTAAATTAAAATTCTTGACTAAATCCAATCTTTATAAATCCTAAGCATTACATATATGAAGGATCTACCCCTCACCATATGAAATCAAAGGTAAATATAAAGTGGTGAATGGACAATTACACTTGCAAAACGTTCTTAAACATCTCAAGTACCTAGGGCAAGAGAGATTAAAAGATTGGCATGTTCATGTAATTTCCTTCCACGATTCGGTCAATATTTAATTTACCCTCTATTTTCTACATCAGTAATTTTCCTCGAGTGAGTTCATGTACCCCAGCTCTTAAGAATTTATCTAGACATGATTTGATTAGAAGAAAAATCCATACACAGAATTATAGACCTACCAAACATTGGAAATAATTTGCAATACAATTGAGATTTAACTAACATAGATACCAAGTAAGAGAATGGAACTGTTATACTTGTATTCAGCAACAAGAAAAGAATTTGAATCCAGAAATTTTTGTCTCTCTCTCAACCTTACAAACTAGGGTTTATGAAAACTCCTATCCAAGAAAATGAAAATTTCCTAACTTCTGAATTGCTCTCTCCAAAAATTCCCCCTAGAATGAAGTAGGGCATGGGCTTTTATAGAACCAAGTAGTACGAATTTGACAGCCAGAGTCGCTTGTTGCGCAAGATTTCACCAGCTATGCACATTAAAATCTTCACAATAAATGCCAGGATTTCGCATGAAGCCCTCGGATCGGTCTGGTTCTTCAGCCACCGGATCAGTTCATTTTTTATTCTACCGGATCGGTCCGGTCCCCACCAGATCGGTTCTGCTGTCATCAGTTTGTCATCCATCCGGGGTATACTGGATTTGAGTCATTTCGAATTGGTCCGGATATACACCGGATCGGTCCGATTTCTTCTGGGTTGATTTTTTCCTTTCCTTCTTTGACTGGCCATAACTTTTGATCTCGAGCTCCGATTTGAGTGTCGTTTCTTCCGATATTCTTGTGAAATCAAGCACTTCAACTTCCCTTTAGGTGTCGAATTCGAATTCTGGATAGAAATTTACGCTTTTGCCCTTTGACTTTTCTTCCTTACATCATTTCCTTTCTTCCGGTTTCTTTCTCTCTTTTCTTGCACTAAATTCCTGTAAAATCCATCAGAAATACACGAAACTGGGGGAAATTGTTATAAACAATCAATGGAAATTATATGGAATAAAAATGATTCAATTACCTTATTCGGGATATCAAAATTAGTAACTTAAGGGGCTAAATTCATAAGAATTTATGCTTGGTCAAATCTCCCTAACTTAGGACTTTGCACGTCCTGGGCAATGTAAAAGAAATTAGTTTAACGCTCAACTCTTGAAAATTCTTTTATTGGGATAGAATACCTTTTTCGCGGGCAAGCGATTGCATTTAGCATATGCAACAAGCCTTTAAACCCCCAGGTTACCCTAGTAGGACGAGTTTTGTCTCGTGAGGGTTTGTAGTGAATACACCCACAAAATTCTTAATTGACTCAAATAAATATCAAAATACTTAAAATTGTACAATTTAAATTTTTTGAAAAATACTCACCATAAATTCATATTCAAATGTCTCAAACCATAGTGTGCGTGTGTAAAGCCAAAAATTAAACTTCAAATTTCCACCGATTGAGTATTACGTTACTTTCCAAAAATTCATTTTGATTCAAATTCTTACGGATGCACTCACGAACGAATCACTCAGATTGTGGTTATTTTCACTCGGTATGCATGATATAAATAGTAAATATAATGGACACAAATTCACGCATACAAATTTGAAAATAAGGAAATATATGGTGAAAAGATCTCATCATCGGAATACAGTTATTAGGAAACGGGAAACATCATCTCTTAATCACACCATTTAATCTCTCATATTATCTTTTTGTATCTTAGCTCTCCACGTGGTAATCAATTTTTCCATTCGGACTCGGTTAGGACTTTTCGGGTAAAAAAATGTAAAGGGTAAAATTGGGAATAGACAGAATGTTCAGAATTGAAAAATGTCCTTATGACGTCCATTAGTGCTTTTTCGGGCATTTGCTCATTTTTCTCTTTTCTTTTTCTTTTCTTTTTGTATTTTTTTTAATTTTTATTTTATTATTATTTTTTTTACGAGCATATCTATTTTTTTCTTGTCCCTTTTTGTTGCACTTTTCGAACTTAATGAATATTCCATTTTCGCAATTCCGGGCTACTTCGGTTTTTTCGGGTTACCAAACGAAAGGGAAATATTTTATTAGGCTGAAATTGGGTTGCAAAGGGATAATTTTCACAACGTTTTTATGGCTAATATTTTTGGGTTAAACAAACGAGGTCCTACTTCATTGTCCAAATTGCTAATCACATTACCATATGCATCTCGAGATTAATTAAGTTTAGAGATGTATTTAGCACGAATTTCGAGACAACATTTCACACATTTCCCTTAACTGGTCAAAATAAAGGATTGAGATCATCAACGACTTATTAAAACGCTGAAAAGAACTTCGAGTTAATCATAAACTCGAATTGATTTAAAAAGTCATAAAAAATTGAAAGGCTCGAAATCTCACCGGGTTTGATCAATGTGCACACTTATTCGTTAAGTCGTCAATTTTCTTTCAATTTCCATATTCGGTCCATTTTGGCTTAGTGCAATTGAGATTTAACAATTTGAGACTTTAAATAGAATAAAGGTGATATTTTTGATAAATTTAAATTCTAATTTTTATTTATTTTGAAGAAAAATATATATATATATATATATATTTTTAAATATATACATATATGCGAAGTTTTATGAATCCGCAATTGTCATCCCTCGTAACTTAGTGATTTGCATTGTCCTCAATCAAATGGACGAGAGAGATAAAGAAGACAACATTAGGAGTGCGATAAATAAAACAAGCAAATATCATATTAAAATTGTATATTACAACACAACTGTGGAAGCAAAGGATGACAAACATAATTAATATAACATAAAGGGATAGGGGGCATCCTAAGGGGCGGGTGGGGGACGGGAAGTTTCGGGAGCGGCAGGATCATAAGGATTGTAACAGTAGGGAGGAAGGGGGGCCTCGGGACCCAACTGGAGACGGTACAAGTCAGCCTGCATACGCAGGACCAAACTCATGTCCCTCTCGTATGAAGTCATAAACCCCTCGAAACGCGTTTCAAGAGAAAGAACGCACTCAGTCAAACCCGTACCAACCGAAACATAATCCGGATCCACTGTTTCATCATATTCTTCCTCTTCCCCTTCTTCCATCTCAACATATTCATCAACAATGTCCTCTTACGCATCAGTCTCCTCATCACTCGAATCGCCACCGCGCCTTGCGCGGATTAACTGGATTTGCCTTTCACTTCGAGTGCGGGATTCTTGTCCTAATGGCTTTGGCAAGTTGATAAGATCTTGTGGCGGTTCAATCCTAGCATCCTTGAGCAAGGATGTAATGAGACGGCCATAAGGAAGAGGGGCCCCACCCTTTTTGTCGTATGCCACAAAGAGGATATCATTGTAAAATGTGCGGGCCAAATTGATAACAGTTGCATGGTCAAACAAGTGATACATCATTGTAGCTTGACGCGGGCGCATTTACGAATCATTGGAGGTTTGCAAAATGTTGGCACAAACAATGTGAAAAGTGAACCGTGCCTTGTCGGATAACCGACCAACAGGAAAGGTCTCGGTATTCCAAACTGCTTCGGGCTCGATTCTTGAGATGCAAACTTCTTTGGACAGAACGGGATCGAGACTAGGATAAGCAAATTGATCTGGAGTGACCACACCTTTAGACTCGAGTTTCTGGGCTAGAATATCAAGCGAAAATGGTATCGGTGTGGAATTGACAAAAGTTTGAGATTCGAAGTCGTCGGTACGGATGAACGAACCATAAAATTGACGAACTTCATTCTCCCATACAGCTTCATATGGCTCATGGAAAAATCTGCACCAGCCTCTTGACTTGAACATGGCTGTGACAGAATTGGGCAGCTGATCCCAAAGCACTTGATGCTCAATGTGGATTTTTCGGGTTGGACTGAAAAACCGCCGGCACCAATTTTCTTCACGGCGAGAACGGTATTCTCCATTGCCGTCGGGCAGAACCTCGATGGAATTATACCTCTGGGGAGCAGCCATGGGTATGGAAGAATTGGACAGAAAGTGAGAGAGAATAAAATGGTGATGGAGGGGTGAAGAATTGGGGGAGATTAGGTAGGTATTTATAGGTTGGAGGGGTGGGAAATGATGGAGGGAAAGGGGGGTGTACAAATTTAATTTTGGGAGGGGAAGGGATTGGGGGAATGAATGTGGTGAGGATCGAAGGGTTTTTCACCTTGGGAAATTGCGCTGACTGCAGAATACCGGACCGATCAGATTTTATATACCGGACCGATCCTGTAAGCCGGATCGGTTCTTTTTATTTTGAGCCGGAATGATCCGCCTTCATCCGGATCGGTTCGTTTTTTTCTGGGCCAGATCGATCCGGTCTGCTGAAATCCCATCTTCTCCTGCTTTACTTCCGTGGCCACTTTTACCCTGATTTCTCCACCTCAGTGCTTCCTTCAACTCAATTGGACCTCAAACTCAAAACTTTCATCGAACTCTGAACAACACCCGAGACATGTTGTTGATTCCCACTTCTAGTAGTGACACACAATGAGGATTTCCTAACTAGCCTCTCATCCTATGAATACTATATACAACATTCACCCCATACTCGTCGGGGGTGCGACGACCTCACCTTTCTTTTTCAGTCAATCCCCATAAATGAGGTCCGACAACCAAATTGTGTCGGCTTCCTTGACGATTACTTCCACATACGGCTTGATACGATGCTTGTTGACCTTAAATGTGTTTCCCCATTTTTCATCTTCGAGTTCAACAGCTCCATGGGGAAATACTTCTTTCACAATGAATGGACCTGACCATCGTGACCGCAATTTTCCAGGAAACAAGTGCAACCTCGAGTTATCGAGAAGGACTTTTTGTCCCGAATGAAACTCTTTTCGTCAAATGATTCTGTCGTGAGCTCGTTTCATTCGATCTTTGGATATTTTAGCACTTTCATATGCATCATTGCGTATTTCTTCCAACTCGTTCAACTAAAATTTACGTGTTTCACCGGCTTTATCCATATTGAAGTTCACCCTTTTGATAACCCAATATGCTTTGTGTTCAATTTCAACCGAAAGATGACAAGGCTTGCCATACACAAATCGAAATGGGGACATCCCAAGGGGATTCTTGTATGCAGTTCTATATACCTAGAGCGCATCATTCAATTTGAGAGACCAGTCTTTCCCATTAGGTTCGACTGTCGTTTCCAAGATATTTTCGATTTCCCAATTGGCAAGCTCGGCTTGGCCATTCGATTGAGGGTGATAAGTTGTTCCAACTTTATGGACAACTCCATACTTTCGCATTAGCTTCTCCATAGGCCTATTGCAAAAATGGGTACCATTATCACTGATTATATCCTTAGGCATTCCGAAACGAGAAAGTATGTTTTCTTGAATGAATTTTATCACCACCTTATTGTCCTTCGTCCTCATAGCTATGGCATCTACCCATTTTGAGACGTATTCTACAGTGACGAGGATGTATAAAAAACCAAAAGAAGGTGGAAAGGGACCCATGAAGTCAATACCCCAACAGTCAAACAATTCCAAAACTAGAATTGGGGTCAATGGCATCATGTCACGACGAGTAATAGCTCCCATTCTTTGGCATCTATCGCATGATTTGCAAAAAGTATTCACATCCCGAAAGATTATGGGCCAGTAGAGACAATTTTGAAGGATTTTCGCAGTAGTTTTATTTTTTGAAAAATGACCTCCACATGCTTCCGTATGACATAATCGAATTACCCCTTGGATTTCTTCATCAGGTACACATCTCCGGATGATTTGATCAGCACAATATTTAAACAAATATGGATCTTCATAAAAGAACATGCGTGACCATGTAATGACCTTCCTTCTCTCTTGCGGAGTCCAATTAGAGGGAACAATTCCAGTGACAAGATAATTGACTATATCTGCAAACCAGGGGAGAGAAGAAGTAGCAAATAGATTTTCATCCGAAAAATACTCGTCTATGGGAATGGGATCAATAGCTACGTTGGACGATAGGCATGACAAATGGTCAACAATGACGTTTTCTACTCCTTTATTATCTTGAATCGAGAGATTAAACTCTTGTAAGAGTAGGATCCACCTGATTAGATGGGGTTTGGCAACTTTCTTGCTTAAGAGATATTTGAGAGCCGAATGATCAGTGAAACAAATGATGGGTGACCCAACAATGTAAGAGCGAAATTTGTCTAGAGCAAAAATGACTGCTAGTAACTCTTTCTCTGTAGTAAAGTAATTAAGCTGAGGGCCAGATAATGTTCTGCTAGCATAGTAAATAACATGAGCTTTCTTGTCCTTTCTTTGTCCAAGAACAGCCCCAATCGCATAATCACTTGCATCACACATAAGCTCCAATGGGAACGACCAGTCAGGAGCTTGCATGATAGGAGAGAAAATTAGCATGCTTTTAAGTTTATCAAAAGATTCTTGACAAGCTTTATTCCATTCAATTGGAGTGTCCTTCATAAGAAGATTACTCAAGGGTCTAGCGATGGTGCTAAAGTCTTTGATAAATCTTCTATAAAATCTAGCATGGCCTAGAGAGGACCTCACATCTTTAAGCGATTTTGGCGGGGGTAACTCAGGTATTACTTCAATTTTTTCTCGATCAACTTCAATTACCTTAGATGAGATTATGTGTCCTAAAACTACACCCTCGGTAACCATAAAATGGCATTTTTCCCAATTGAGGACTAAGTCTTTTTCCACACACCGGAATAGAACTCTTTCAAGATTAGCTAAACATTGGTCGAAAGATGGACCAAAAATGCTGAAATCGTTCATGACCACCTCAAGACCTTTTTCAATCATGTCACTAAAGAGACTTAGCATGCACCTTTGAAAAGTTGCTGGTGCATTAAATAACCCAAATGGCATACGTTTATAGGCAAACGTACCAAACGGACATGTAAAAGTTGTCTTTTCTTGATCAAGTACATCCACTTCAATCTGATTATAGCCAGAATACCCATCTAGGAAACAGTAGTAAGGATGGCCCGCCACTCGTTCAATCACTTGATCAATGAACGGTAAGGGAAAATGGTCTTTTCTGGTTCCGGCATTGAGCTTTCTGTAGTCAATGCGTACACGCCACCCGGTGGTGGTGCGTTGAGGTATTAGTTCTCCCTTGGCGTTTTCAACCACGGTCATACCCGATTTTTTTTGGAACGACCTGAATTGGGCTCACCCATTTACTATCAGAAATGGGATAGATAATCCCAGCATCTAGCAACTTGATGATTTCCGCTCTTACTGCATCTTTCATGGTTGGGTTTAATCGCCTTTGATCTCTCGCGAGGGCTTCACCTCTTCCTCAAGATGGATTTTATGGGTACAAATCAATGGAGTTATACCTTTCAAATCTGATATAGTCCAACCAAAAGCACTTCTATGCTTCCGTAGCACATCCAACAACATGCCCTCTTGCTCTTTTTTTAAACTGGAAGAAACAACAACAGGAAATGTATCATTGTCTCCCAGAAAAGCATATTTGACATGCGAGGGTAGTTTCTTCAACTCAAGACTACGAAATCTATTTTCAGAGGGAATCATGGTTGTCTCCCACGGAGGTAATTCTTCAAACCTAGAAATCCAGTCAACATCTCTTAATTTCTCAAAACTCACTTCTTCTAGTAACCAAGTTTCCAACTCTTCCTGCTCATGCTCAAACTCCGTATAAAGACTCTTTTTCTCACCACTTTGCACTAAACACACTTCCAATGCATCTCCTCCCATGATCTTCTCGATGTGATCATCTATCACTTCTTCAATAAGATCCACCTCAAGAATTTCATCCTCATCACTCATTTGGTTAGAGACATTAAAAATATTTGTCTTGAGAGTCATGTTTCCAAAAGTGAGTTGCATTTCGCCATTGCGTGTATTGATCAAAGCATTAGCAGTGGCTAAAAATGGATGGCCCAATATTGGAACATGATTTCTCTCATGGGGAGAAGGCTCAGTGTCCCAAATGACGAAATCAACAGGGAAGTAGAACGTATCCACTTAAACTATCACGTCCTCCATAACCCCATGAGGCACTTTCACTGTTCGATCAACTAACTGTAGAGTGATTCAGGTAGATTTTAAATCACCTAAATCAAGCTACTTATAGATGGAGTATGGAAGGATGTTGACACTCGCACCTAAATCAAGCAATGCTTTTTCCACTTTTTTTCTCCTATGACACATGAAATTGTGGGTGCACCAGGATCCTTGAATTTTGGTGGTAGATCATTGAGAAGGACCGAGCTCACATTTTGTGCCAAGAAAACATTCTTCTTCACCTTGAGCCATCGTTTGACAGTCAAAAGATCTTTGACGACCTTGGAATATGCTGGAATTTGTTGAATATCATCAAGAAACAGCAGGTTCAATTTTAATTGCTTCAAAACATCCAACACTTCTGTACGCGACGCCCCTTTTTTGGGTGGAGCTAAGCGTTGAGGAAATGGAGCAGCAGTTGGTAGTTTGACTTCAATTTCAAGTTCAACTCCCTCATCTTGGTCTTCCGTATCTAATAGAGTCTCAGCAGACTCGAAAGTTTTAGCTTCCTTGGGAATTTCGGTTTCAACTCCCTCATCTTTGTCTTTAGATTCCTTGGGAAGTTTTGGTGCTAGATCAATTACGCGACCACTATGAAGAGTAGTAACAGCTTGACATTGTTCTGGAAAATCCGATGATGTGGAGCTAACTGTGGGTTGTCCTTGAAAAGGAGGTTTTTGGCCTTGAGCTGGGAATTTACCCTTCTCCTGAGTATTTATTACAGATTGCAACCTAGAAATGCTAGTATGAATTTCAGTGAACATTCAATCATATTTAGCATTGATCTCTTTTTTAGATTGGATGAATTGATTCAGATTATCTTCAAGAGATCGCCTAGGTGGAGAAACATACGGACCAGGAGGTGGTACCTGCATAGGAGGATGCATCTGAGGAGCCACTTGCTGAAATTGAGGGGGTGGTAGTGTCATATGTGGGTTAGGAGCCATCCCCCCTGTGGTTGTCCATAGTTGAAACCAGGGTGATTCCTCCATGATTGATTGTATGCATTCCCTTGTTGTCCATTATAATTTCCATGAAACCCCATATTGCCTCAACTTGTTCAGTGTACATTGCCTTGTATGTAGGGATGGTAGGACATCCTTTGGTTGAATGACCAGCAGCACAAATGGCACACACTTTCTCCTTCCCGGCTTGCACGGGTCCAGCTACTTCTCTCAATCGCACTTCAAGCATGTCTCTGAAATTCTTTTCCAATTGGTCAAATTTTCGATCTAACAAAGTGTCCTTGTCCAAGTGATAGATACCGGACGCAACAGGCACATTGAACACTTGTCGATTTCTATTTTGACTATTGGGATCAGAAATATCCCATGCTTGGGTAGTCTCTGCTACATATTTCAGATGAGCCTCCGCATCACTTGAGTCTAACTCCCAAAAAGGCCTTTCGCACATGGTTTGAACAAGTTGCTTAGATGCTAAAGTAAGGCCTTGATGAAAAAATGAAATCAAATGATGTTTTTCGAATCCATGGTGTGGGCAAGCACTAACTAACTCCTGAAATATCTCCCAACACTTGTCGAAGGCCTCATTCTCATTTTGTCGAAAAGCTTGTATTTGTGCCTTGACAGAGTTGGTTTTGTGTTGAGGAAATTTTTTGGATAGAAACTTGGTTTGTATATCCCTCCACGATAATACGGAATTCAGGGGTAGCGACCATAACCAAGTTTTAGCTTTATCCTTTAAGGAAAAAGGGAAAATCTTTAACCGGATAACATCTTGTGGGCAAGCTTGGTCACCAAACGTCTCACATGCTTCCTCGAACTCTCTAATATGGAGATATGGTTTTTTCGAATCCATCCCGTGAAATGTGGGAAGAATTTGAATCATACCATTTCGAAAGTGGAACTGACCGGCATTATATGGGAGTAAAATGCAACCAGGGGTAACAGTTCTCTCTAGAAATAAAAGATCTTTCATGGGAAGATATGGTATCTCTTCCTCTCCAGCACCAATACCAACACTACCGTGCACCGACATATTACTACCGAAAGATTCAGAATTCACACTTAGTGTTTGACTAGATGAGTGACTTGTAATTGAATTGTTAGGCGAAGGAGGAGGAACCCAAAAATGAAGAAAGTCAGTGGTATGAGAATTTTCAGAATTTGCTTCGGCAATAGGATTTTTGTGAACTTGGGTAGAAGATGAATTCTTCATATAAGCGCATAAGCGATGAGATGTAAAAAGAATATAATATTTTTTTTTGAAATCACTTGTAGATTAAAATCACTTTCCTAAATTATACCAATTGATGATCCCCGACAACGGCGCCAAAAACTTGATGCGACTATCATAGAAATCTTAGATCTACACTATTGCATGTTATATATTACTAGATTTTCATATTTGTTTCTCGTTTTAAGAAAATATTTGTTTATTTAGATCTGTAAATGTTTTATGTTTTTTGTTCTTGTAAAACTAAACCTTGACCTAGTTGGATTCTCACTTGGAGATTTTCAATCTCGAAAATATTTTCAAAAACTGAGATTGATTAAGATCTTAACCGATTTTGAAGCAAGATATCCGTGGAATCTGGGATAGATTAAAAGGTCAAAAGGTTTCAAGTTTTGTAAGAAAGAAAGAAAAGAAAATCACAGCATATAGTCTTTATATGTAATTTTCTAGGACTGTCTGTACAAACTAAGTGTGTGTGAGTTCATGCATGTGGATAGAAATCACATCACAAACACTTGACACACTACCACACTGAAAGTGTTGGGTATAAGATCAAAGATTATTGAGTCGACGCAAAAAAAGCTAAAGCAAAGTGGAAGTTATCAAACTGGAAGAACATCATCAACAATCAGATCTACAAAGAAGTTAGAAGGACACCAAGTGGGGTATATTCCTAAACTTAGAATAGGCTGAGTTGTGTGCATGTATGTTGTATTGTTTGTAACTGCTATTTGTTTTTAGTGGATTTTTAATTTCGTGACTTAGAAGTCACCGTTGATGTTTCCTCTATTGGGAGAGGTTTTACCACGTTAAAAATAGCGTGTTCTGATTATCTTCATCTCCTCATCTCATTCTATAGTGTGCTGATATTTTGAAAGTATCTTAGTTTTAAAACTGATTACAAAGTCTTGGTTATTCTCGTACATAAGTTTTTGTAAACACATCTTGTTGTTTATCATTTTTATTTTCAATAGAAAAGGGTTTCTTCAACAAACAACTCGGAGTTGCTTATACAGTTTAATCATTGTATTAAACGACATTAGTAACATTTTTTTTCACACGAGCCCCGTTCTCCATAAACCAATTCTCCCAGTTCTCAACATACAGGACAACGCGGATAAAGTAGCACGAAAAGAAGTTGGGTACAGCCGACAAAGGATATTCTAGAAGATTTGACAAGCGGAATGTTTTAGACAACCACATGAATAACATCATAGGGCTACCCCTTAAAAAGTCAGAACGACCTTCTCTCCGGTTATCAAGGCCATTCAGAGTCTTCGCCAATATCACCGCCATAGGATTGCAAGGGTATGACATCCATGAAGTAATGGCTGCAAGTTGTTGGTTCACTTGCACCTCCCCAGTCACCAACAATAATTTTGAAACCAGGCCCAGAACCACGGTCCCAGCATAGCTGGCATCACCTACTTCCCGCAAATGCATAGACTGTAGCACCGCCAAGAGGGAGATCATTCCTCCAGCAACTAATGACCTGGCCTCCGAAGGCGAGATATGAAGAAGCCCGACCAATAAATCCATAGGAGAATGAGGAAATTCGAGCAAAGCCGCAGCAACACTGGGATTCACACCCAGTATGGCAGAAAATTCCTCTTAGGTAAGACAAACTTCTTCCAACCCAAAGTGGAATACATGGTCTTCGGGGTACCAGAATTGTACCGCCGCTATCAGCATATTCCACTCAAAAGGTCGATTGCGCCATAAGGAGACTCGACGCATGTTGAAGGCATCATAGTCGACATTATAAGAGCATATAGATTCCAAGGCTTCAAGGTAATTGACAAACTCAATGATACCAGGGACAACCATCTTGCAAGACTAAAAGATAATGGGTAGGCAGATAAGGATGCAAAGGTGTGATGAGAACACTCCACCCTTCTCCCTTTTTATACTTAAAAATCATCACAATGGACATAATCCCTGCAGAAATCGGAGGGAATCCTACACCACAAGGTACCAAGGGCTAAAGAGGGTACCAATTAAAGCCTTAAAATGATGGGACTGGACTAAACTGCCGATAGGCAGGTCAAGGTGCTTGCTGATCGACAACACCCCATTTTTGGAAATTTCCTTCTTTCCTCTTTTGTCAAATCAGAAAACTCAATAAAAATAAATTGATATTCTTAAAAGAATTTCAAGAATCCTGTTTTCTCCTTATAGGATTCCCCTTTAAATAAAAGCTTTCCTTCGAAATTCCAAAAATATTCCTATTTTACGGTCTCAGTAGCAAAGTAAAAAGCACATGTGCATGCATTCATTCATCATTAATAAAAGATAATAATAAAAAAACTCCCATTGCATTGCATATATTCGTGTTCAGTGTTACATCAATTTTGCAGGAAATAAGGAAAGAAAAGCCAAAAACAATGGGACTCAGACCGAACCCACATTTCATTCCCTCTCTCTCTCTCAAGAGCTTCCACCCCCTCGACGTACTCTCTTCCCCCTATGGCGAGACGACGCACCACCACTACCCGAACCCGAGTCCTCTCCGGACGAAGCAGACGACACCAGGAAATAAGGAACGGGAACCATGTCCCGAATATGGGGAGTCACCGATGATATCCAATCTCTAATCTCTCTAAGCCAAGTGGTCGACATCCGAACTTGCTACAAGGAAAGACAAAATCAGTATCAAAATAGGAATGACCAAAACAGAAAAGAAAGGGAGGAACATAAAGGTATACCGCAGGTCGAAGGACCTCCTCTATCAAACCCAACTCCTCCAGATCCATCGCGTGAGGACGATGCAGTATAGGCACCATCCCTCCATCAGCCCGTCGGATGTTGTACGAAAGGGGTATGCAACCGTACAAAAGGGACCTCCGAGGTTGCCACCATCGCAGATACCGATGGACCACCACCACTGTCGGAAGACCCCACTACCCGACTCGAACCTGTCGGAGGGAAGGGCAGTGCATCATATATGCTGCGCGCCATCAACCAGCTCGTCACAAAATCCATATAGTCATACGGCGCGACCGTATCAGTGTACAGCAAGTAGGACTCGCTAATCATCCCCGTGATCCTCTCATCCTCCAACATCAATATCTCCTGCCTCATAGACGTAGGAGGCTACGCGGGTGGCGTCACCACCTCCTCCTCGGCAATCTGACGAACTACCCTCTCCCCAAGATACCAGGAATGGCCAAACTCATGCGCCAACAAACGCCTCATCCGCGCGTTCACCCCAGTCACCCTCGCATCCTGAATGGCTTTCCCCCATTGATAAAAGGTCACCTGAAAATCTCCAAGCATGCACAAATCAATAAAAGATCAAAAGGTGCAAGAACTAATAATGAAATGGAAAGAGTCTTACCCTACCACTGGTCAGGTCATTCAAGACCTGACGCACCGCCTCCAGGGAGAGAGATCCCTTCGATTGCCGATTGGCCTTACGCCATCGATACAAGCGATAGAAGTCCTAACAGTGTCATCCTTCAAAGCGATCAGCGGGGTATTGTACCCAATCACCTCATAGAACCACGTCTAAATTCATAAGCAAAAAAGAGACGCATAAGGAAAAATGCGAATGCATGAAAGGAAAATGCGAATGCTTGAAAATAAATGCACAAACTGAAGAATACCTCAAGAAGGTACGTGGCCCCAGTAAAGGTCTGCCGACAACACCGGCTAAATGCATCCAGAGAAAAGTAAAGGGTCGCCAAGGTCATACTTCTCCAATCATAGAAAAGGATGTTCGAAAACATCCTCAAGTACGGTAAAAACCACAAATGAACAACGTCGTCGCTCGACGCCACCATGAAACCTCCCAACACTAGCAAAATGAATAACTGGGCCATCTTTTTTACTTTCAGCCCGTCCTCCACATCAATCACCCTGCTCAGCAAAACATCCTTCAGTGAGGACAGACGGATGGAATCCCCGGAGACTATCCTCCCCACATCACCAAGTGCCGCACGCACTGCCTCCGGTCTCACCCGTAAAGAGCGATCCACCTCTATATGCTCTCCATCCCAATCCAGACCCAGCAGCTGCTGCACATCTATGGGAGTTATCGTCATCTCCCCAAATCCAAAATGAAAGGTGTGGGTAGTGTCCCACCACCTCTCTCCCAAGGCGCACAAGACCGCTGTCAAACGAAGCGTCTCATCCAGCACCGATGCCAACCGCCCAAAACCTGCTGATGATACCATCCAACGCACCACAGGTGGGAGATTCTCCCAGGCATCCTTAAGCCCCGTCATCCTATAGGCACACATGTTCTTCAAAGAGATATCAGACTGGCAAAAAGAAAAGCCTCATAAAAAATCAAATAAGAAAAACCACCAAAAAGAGAAGAATGCCAAAGGTCGGGTTAATTACATAACCGCCGGGGATCACTCTCGAAGAGCGATGATGTGATGGCTCCCGCGGCAAAGTCCGCTCATCCGCGACAGGCTCAAACGCGTCAAAGGAATTCTCATTACCCAAAGTAAGAGGCACCCTAGCCCTCCACTCCATATTCGCCCAATCATCAACGGTCAACCACTCCCGGTGGACTGCAGTGCTCACAAAGGCGGCCATTTCTTGAAGATCGGAAAGCTAAAACAATTTGCAGAAGAATCGCAGAGGGAGAGAAAGCAACAGAAGCTGTGAAAAAATGAGGAGATTTGCCCCCTTTATATAGGAGGCCAAGCGCCATGCCGATCGGCATCACCCCCCACCTTACCGATCGGCACTGACCCCTTTCCTTCACGAGGTAGCCCAAAAGTCCATGCCACTGCCGAATGGCACCCTTCATACTATGCCGACCGGCACCCCTCCTAAAATTTCGTATAAAAATTCCCAGAAAATACTAGAAAACCTCGAAAAATTCCCAAAAATCCCGAGAGGGATTTAGAGCCGTTCTACAAAGAAAAGTTCGCATTTCCTCAACCAGAACCCCTCTTCCCCAGCGGAATCCTCACAAGCTAAGTGAAAACTCCTCCCGACAAAGCTTCCGAAAATTCCTAAGGATCACCTGATCACTTCCCCAGCGGAATTCTCTTATAGCACCCAAAATAGGTTGTTCCCCCCATGGGAGGTCTCCTAAAAAGCTTCCCTAGCTATCAGCTCCCCAGCTCAGATAAAAATCACAAAGCTCTTTCCCCAGCAAAACCGAAATCTAATCCTCAACCACTCTTGGGTCAGAATTGGCCCCGGTCTTGGCTCGTCACCTGAGTTAGGTCAGAATTGACCTCGGTCCTCGGTCGTCACCACTCTTGGGTCAGAAATGACCCTGGTCTTGGATCTTCACCTAAGTTGGGTCAGAATTGACCTCGGTCCTCGATCTTCACCACTCTTGGGTAAGAATTGGCCCCGGTCTTAGATCATCACCTGATTTACGTCAAAATTGACCTCGGTCCTCGGTCGTCACCACTCTTGGGTCAGAATTGACCTCGGTCTTGGATCGTCACCTAAGTTGGGTCAGAATTGACCTCGATCCTCAGTCGTCACCACTCTTGGGTCAGAATTGGCCCCGGCCTTGTATCGTCACCTGAGTTAGGTCAGAATTGACCTCGGTCCTCGATCATCACCACTCTTGAGTCAAAATTGGCTCCGGTCTTGGATCCTCACCTGATTTAGATCGGAATTGACCTCAGTCCTTGGTTGTCACCACTCTTGGGTCAAAATTGGCCCCGGTCTTGGATCGTCACCTAAGTTAGGTCAGAATTGACCTCGATCGTCCCCACTCTTAGGTCAGAATTGGCCCCGGTCTTAGATCGTCACCTAAGTTAGGTCACAATTGACCTCGATCCTTAGTCGTCACCACTCTTGGGTCAGAATTGGACCCATTCTTGGATTGTTACCCGAGTTAGGTCAGAATTGACCTCGGTCCTCGGTCGTCACCACTCTTGGGTCAGAATTGGCCCCGGTCTTGGATCGTCACCTGAGTTAGGTCAGAATTGACCTTGGTCGTCACCACTCTTGGGTCAGAATTGGCCCCGGTCTTGGATCGTCACCTAAGTTAGGTTATAATTGACCTCGGTCCTCGATCGTCACCACTCTTGGGTCAGAATTGGCCCCGATCTGGGATCGTCACCTAAGTTAGGTCAGAATTGACCTCGGTCCTCGATCGTCACCACTCTTTAGGTCAAAATTGAGCTCGCTAGACCTTTACCCTAAGCCCGTAGATTTGGCTTTGATCCACATAATTTATCATCCCCAGCACACTCCTTATGTCCTCAGAATCGACCTCAACCCTCTAAATCGGTCATACTCCCTCAAAAGAATCATGTGGTGTCTATTCGACGGTAATCATTTATTCCAAACTCACTCATCGAGGGGCTCTGTAGACACCCCATTCTATTATCCCCTAACTCTCCTTAGGTCCCTAATACCTCCCTTCATAACTGTAAACCCATGTCACGCCCCGAGTACTGACCTGAAAGCCATCGGGCACTCCCCGACTCAGTTTGACATAAAAGTCAAACTCTTCATCTTGACCAAGACTGAATGAATCTTCGAAAGGCACTAAATACCCTTTCCAACAGTCTATCCCATATGCGATTTTGACATACCATGAGAACGAACGGTCCGTTTGCATCCGAAACCTAACCTAGAGGCCATCGGGCGCTCCCGGGATCTATTTGACCTATGTCAACACTTCAGCTCGATCGAGGTGGAATGAATTATCAAAGGCCATAAATACCCTTTCCAACGGTCCGCCCCATGCGCAATTCCAACTTTCCATGCTGACGAACGATCCGTTTGACTCGGAGAGGCCATCGAGCGCTTCTCGGGACCGATTGACGAAAGTCAACTCTCCAAACCGGGTCAAACTCTTTGGAATGTCTAAGTACATATCCTAACCTTTCCAACGGTATGCCCTGTGTGCGATTCAGGTTTACCATGCGGATGAACGATCCGTTTACGTCCGAATGATTCCCCATCCAATGGACCGACAAATGCTTCCGAGCTATATTTGACCCAAGTTCAACTCCCGAACCCGGGAGCGGTACCAAGGACTTTTTAAGGACTCTAAATTAACTTTCCAACGGTGTGCCCCGTGCGCGATTCTGACCAACGGTTTGCCCTCGGCAATCGATTTTCCAAAAAAGCCTGAAACACACTACCAAACGGCAGGTTCCAGAACCTGCCTGCCGATAGGCAGGAAGGTCTCTACATCGATCAACACTCACCTAGGACTAGAAAGGTAGGCCTTCACCTCATTTGCAAGGGAGCCCAGATCTGATAAAAAATCCCTCTCAACGAATCCCAGAAACCTCTCTAGAAGGCAGTGTGATTTCAACTTCCAAATCCCCTTTTCACTTCCACTTTTCATCATTCCTTTCATCAAACATGGTGAATTAGCCACTCCCCATTATCATCCAAAGTGCAAGGGCTGCTCCCCAACATTCAAGATCAAGCTCAAGATCTTCAAGAATGTCCAACTTTCTCAAACTCTCTCTTTAAATTCCTTTGAATTCTCAATAACTTGTTTTCTTAATTATCACTTTTATTATCTCATTTCACACATCCTAATATACTTTTTACTTAGTATTATTGCACATCTTTTATTTTCATAAAACCCAAAAAATAAGAAAAAGAGGGTTTTGCTCATAAATTCAAATAAGGGATTCTCATATTTTTCTCACAACTAAAACACTTTTTTTCTACACACACACACACACTCTCACAAATAAGAGATTCCCCATTTTGAATTTATAGGATAAACCTCACCCCTCATTTGACATGCGAACTACGTGGACTTTGATGCCTTTATAGGCTACGTAGGCGTCTCGGGGTAAAACCCGAGACTCGAGTCATTTTTCTCACTTTTTCTCTCATTTTATATCTTCTATAAATCCATTTTTCTTATATTTTACATATACTTGTTCTTAGTGATGCATTACCCCATTTGCGTTATCGTTCCCCTATAATAATCAACATAGCGATAATCGCGTAAATCTCATTTTTTTAATATTACTCTTATATCTTCCTACCTGCGACTCGCTTTATCTTTTCCATGATACAAGTAGAGGATTCCTACCTCTATTCTATATATACACACATACACACATATCACGGGGGGAAACATAAAGGAAAATAGCAAATATTCATGAGAGACCGAAATGGCGGAATGGGTGCCTAACACCTTCCCATTTTGTAACTAAGCCTCCGAACCCTTCTCGAATCATCTTGGTTTCGTATGCACCAGTATGTCTTTGGATGCCACTCTTCGGGGTGGCTTCCCCTTTTTCTTTTGTCTATTTTGAGTAAAATAGACTGGCGACTCTGAATCTCTCTACATTTTCACACCACAAACAACGCCGGTCGAAGCACTCCCAAGAGTGACGCGCGGGACCCGAAGGATCCTTTCATCCACACGCCCGCCCGCAAGGATCAGGATCGAGGATGGACACGATAACTAAGGGCTAGGGGTGATTGATATGCCCAAAGTGTACCTTCCAGTTGAGGAGGCACCAACCTCGGCCAGCATGATGACCGAGGTAATAATGATTCAAGACTGACGATCGATAATCTCATCCAGCTTAAGGTCGACCACGACCGATGTTACTAGTCACCCCTCAATTAGGAAACAACCGAGGTCTGCATTATCCCGGGGGTTCAATATTCCATTAGGTCGTCCACAGCCGACATCATATCTACCTTATACATCAACTTCGACTGGGCATCAGTCGAGGCCAGTAAGGATTCATGGGTTCAATCACCCTCCAACCTCATCATTGGCCCTAACCGACATTGTAAACGCCATGTGAGAATCAACAGACCTACACGCTCAACATCAATTTTCAGGAAAATATCGACCTTGGCCGACATTCCACATATCTAACCTCGATTGGCATCCTAGCCAAGGTCATCATATAATTCCCAGCCAAGGCAAGGGTCATACCTCACCAACCTCGTACTCCACCAGGCCGAGGTTGGTACTAAGCAAAGACATCCGAGCTTCTACGCGTACATGTATGGATTGAATCACATGGATAAATCTGTTATAACTGAATCATTCCCTCCACATGAGGAAATATTGAGGTCATCATTACTTAGTTGAAGATCATCCAGGTGTCATCCTTTCACTGGCTGGATCTCCATGCACATGCTCATTGTATGCTTGGGGGGTACATTACACCCCCCAAACACTATATATAGAGGTCATCCTCTACCTTGCAAAGTGATCTGAAATGACAACCCTAGCTAAAACTCTGTTAAATTGCACAGTAGAGAGAGAAAACTTGAGAGATTGTATGCATGGCCATTAGTGCCTTATTTTAGTGACGTTACTCACTCACTTACATAGTGGACGTAGGCCTAATTGGTTGAACCACATATATATTGGTGTTCATCATCTTCTCCTCATCTCAATCTCTTACATTTAGTATACCCTTGTGCTGCCATTGTTATCACTGGTTTGAGCTTGTAAACACCTTGACGGGTGGTGCTATTTCTAGCATCATCAGGGTGTCTGGGATATTCTTCCCATTTATTGTTTAGTTTCATTGATTCGATCACATGTTATTTCCAAGTGTTTTTTTAAGAAACTTTAAAAAATTTCCAAAAAAAATTGAAAAATTTTGAAAACACGAAAATATTTTTTTTCAAAATAAATAAAAATTGGAATCTAAAGGCTTAAAAATTTTCACAATTTTTTTAAAGTCTCAAATTTGTAAAAATCAAGAGCACAAAGCCGAAATTGACCAAAGATGGAAATTGAAAGAAAATTGACGACTTAACGAATAAGTGGGGAGATTAACCAACCCGGTGGGATTTCGAGCCTATCACTTTTTGCGAGTTTTTAAATCAATCCGAGTTAATGGTTAATTCAAAGTTCTTTTTAGCATTTAAAAAAAAGTCATTGAAGATATCAAGTCCTTAATTTTGATCGGTTATGGGAAACGTGTGAGATGCTGTCTCAAAAAGCACACTAAAATATCTCTAGACAAAAATTCATCTCGATATGCATATGGTAATATGGTTAGTAATTCGGATACATGAAGTTAGGCCATCGTTTGTTTACCCAAAAATATTATCCATAAAAAGTCATAAAAAATGATCCCTTTGCTAACCATTTTGAGCCAAATGATAACCCGAAAAACCCCAATTGGTCCGTAATTATGAAAAATGAAAATCCAAAAAGTAAGTCTGAAAAGTGCATAAAAAGGGGAAAGAGAAAAAAATAGTAGAAAAATGCTCAACTAAAATAGGAAGAAAAGTAAAGTGTGAAAAATAGAAAAAAATATATAAAAAGAAAAGAAAAATGAGAAAACGCCCGAAAAAGCACTAATGGAGATCCTAAGTAAATTTTCCAATTTTGAATTTTCCAACCATTCCCATTTTACCCAAACATACCCTAAACTCAAGAAAGTCCTAACCGAGTTCGAATTTCTAAATTGCCTATCGCGTGAAGAGCTAAGGCACAAAAGATTATATAAGAGCTTAAATGGTGTGAATTAGAGGCGATGTTTCCATTTCCTTGTAACCGTACTCCGATGATGAGAAAACACTATAAATTTTCGTCTTTCAATTTTGTGTGCGTGACTTCGTGTTTCAATACATTTACTCTTTTTATCATGCACACCAAGAGAATATACACCTTTTTGAGTGATTCGTTTGTGAGTGTATCCGTGAGAATTGAAATCAAAACGAATTTTCGAAAAGTAACGTAATGATCAATCGGTGGAAATTTGCGGTTTAATTTTTGGCTTCGCACACACACACTTCAAATTGAGACTTGTGAATATGAATTTACGGTGACCATTTTTGGGGAACTTAAATTGTACAATTTTTATGTATTTGATTTTTCTTTGATTCAAAAATGAATTTTATGGGTATATTCACTGCAAATCCTCACGAGATACCACTCGTCCTATTAGGGTAACCTAGGGGTTTAATGTCTTATTGCATACACTAAATGAAATCGCTTGCCCGCGAAAAAGGTATTCTATCTCAATAAAGTTTTTGAAGGGTCCTTAACCCATACTCTCATTCTTTTACATTTCTTAGGATGCGCAAAGTTCTAAGTTAGGGAGGTTTGATTAGGCATAAATTTTTCACATTTATCCCCTTAATTTCAGTATTTTTATGATCCCATGTATTCTAAATAGCTTGAATTTGTCTCATATTTATTCTACTAACCCTTTTTGTCAAGTATTTCGTATTTTGTGTATGTCTTATGTGTTTTTACATGTATTTTATGCAAATTAATGCGAAAGAGAACGCAAAACACTAAAAGAAAACAAGAAACGGGGAGTTGAATGGCATTTTTATAATTTTTCAGCCTTAGTCCGAAGGTGGGGCCAACTAGAAATTTAAAGATCTTTCAATTACAAGAACACTGGAAAAAATGGCACCTCAATCGGAGCTACGGTGAAGAAGTTATGAAGTTTTCGAGATGAGAAAAGTCAAGAAGAAAATCTCTATATAAATTTTAAGGGCGATCCAGACCTTTTATTTTAATAGGATCCGAACCGTATTTAGTCACGCTCAAAGTCCGTTACAAAATTAGTCTTGCTTTCTAAGTGTGACAAATTACCAGATACGGGATTTTTATTTTGTCCTTATCTTTTAGCCAAAAGAGTTTTATGTTTTGGGAACTCTTCTAAACGACCTCTAACCTATATATTTAGTCATTAGGACTCTTTTTATTCAGATTTTATTCATGGAAAAACTCCTAATCAAGGATGAACATGTAGGAGAAGAATTTACATATTTTTCACCTTTAATTCAAGAGCTATTCGAGTTTTTCTTCAATCTTTGGTTTCCTCTTGCATGGTTGTGTTCTTCAATATTAGTAACCTTTATTTCCAGCACTTTATTATTATTCCTCAAGTTTAATCTCTCTTTCAACTCAATTATGAGTTCATGCAATGTGGATAACGTAGTTTTCACTAATTTCACCATGTTAGGCTAGATTTTTAAGGGTTGGGATGCATGAACCCAACCCGATGTGGTTTGCATGGGTATGAATTAGTTCTCTAAATTTAATAATTTATTAGATCGTGTTGTATGGTGATCACAACCGTTGTCGGACTTTTGATCTCGTTTTCCCTAGGTAACCGGGATGCTTAAGAGTGCAACGCGCGTGTAACTAATACGACACTGATTTACTCATCTCTTGATTATATATGGTGCGGGCTACGATCCCTCATATATGTAATGCTTGGGAGTACTAAAGACCGGTTTTGATCAATTAATTAATTTATGATTAGTTTTGTACTGGGCAACATACTAGGAGTTGGGCGATTGTGTCCCTACCTTAAATTTTCAATTAGTTTTACTTAAATTCTTTATTTTTTCCTTTTTTTGTTTCTCACCCGATCATCATCTTTTACACTTTATTTTTGAAGTAATAAATCAATTAAAATCTATCAAACATTCCCTGTGGATTCAATACCCAGACTCGCCGCTATACTCCATAAGAGTATAGTTAAAGTTTAGTTTTTTTTGTATTGTGGTTGGAAGCCGACAACAACGATTAGTGTATTTACACGGACACTCGGTTTTTCCACTCGATCACCTCACTTTCGGAGCTCGATGCCCATTAATGGTGAAAATGCAACCCCGACCCTATTTAACTAAGGGATAAGCATGAATAAAGCAATAAATAAAATAATTAACTAAATTAAACAACTAATTAAGGAATTAAACTAATTATCTAGTCATGAAAGTAAACTACAAAGCAAGAATAAACAAAAACAACCAAGTACAAAGCTTTAAGATAATGAATAGTAAATAGGGGTGGCAATTCGGGTTAGTCGTGTCATTTTCGAGTCGCAATTATTTTTAGCTGAGTATAAGTTTTCGATACTCTTAAATCTATACAAGTTAATGAGGTCATATTCGGGTCTCTTCGGGTTATTACCATAAACGGGTTATCGGGTAAAAAATTGTCAGCCCTAATAGTAAACATGCATATATATATGGACACACATCCAAGAGAAAAGAGGAGAGGGTGGCTCCCAAACAATGAAACCCAAAAAATCTATCTAAAATGAGTTATATCTCTCAAAAATGAGAGGAAATGTTATATATACAAAACCCCAAATGGAAAATTAGTAATAACAAAGATAGAAAAAAAATCTACAAGTGCAAATGCATTCGCTGGTGTGCGAATGGATTTGCATGTTGGTGCGAATGCATTCGTAAGTGTGCGAATGGATTCGCCTCTGGGAAAAAAATTTCTACTGCCTCCTAGCGAATGATTCGTAGGTGTGCGAATGGATTCGCACTTGACACTTTTGCTTTCTTTCCCCTTATTTTAATATTTTGTAATTATCTTCTCCCTAAAATGTGATAACTTCTTCATTCGGAATCGAATTCTTGCACCATTTGTGGCCACACAAAGCTTGTTAAGAGGGCTTCAACTTCCGTGAAGACATTGGGCTAGATGCCCAAATCTTGGAATAACTAAATTGCCCTTACGCGTTCGATTGTGTACTTAACTTTGCCGGAATGCATCCGAACATCAAAATAAACATCCAAATACCTACAGAAGCTCAATTAACCCCTTAAAAGCATATATATATATATATATATATATATATATATATATATATATATATATATGTATGTATGTATGTATATGGTTGACGAGCATAAATATCGGGATTAAGATACCAATGCGCGTGTCATGCATACCGTTCACATAGGTGCATATTGATGTCCATGTCGAAATAGGTGCATGTTGTTCCAAATTTCAAATTTCATGGCTCAACCATGAAATTTATATTCATCCACAAGTTTCTTGAATAATCAATTTGGACATACCAAATTTCATAATCAATTTGGACATCTAAGGTGCATATTCATGTCCAAATAGGTGCTTGAAAGTTGAATAATGAAGCTTAATAAATTCATGGTTCAACCATGAAATTTGAACAGCATGCATAATCAATTTGAATAGCATTAACAATGAAACCACTATTTATATATGTTGAACAAACAAAATAGGTGCATATTCATGTCCAATGTACAATTGTTGATCAATTTTGATTATGCATAACTCCACACGGACACACCCTGCCGATGCAGCCATGCTGCCTATCGATGCCAGCTGCTGCCCATCGAGCTTTCCTCCTTCCCTGATTGCTGCTGCTACCGCCGGTGAGAGGTAAGATCTGACTTTTGTTTTGGTTTTGATGTGATGCTCGGTTTGATAATGCTGGTGTACTTTGTTTGTGTTATTACAACGATGTTCAGCAAAGAGTTTTTTTGCAGATATACATATTGGATCGCATTTTATTTAGTGTATTCAATACTTTTAGTATATATGTTATATTCTTTTAAGTTAATTATTCGTTAACTGTTATTATAGACATCACCCGTAAGTGTTACACTAAATGGTATTACCTGTATCTACTGATATGGGGATAACCCTCTTTTAGTAGTATAATGTTTCGTGCCATTGCTTACGTTGTACACGCACACTCACACACATGCCCCCTGACCATTCCCCTCCCCCTCTTCCCCACTCACACATGCACACATGCGCACACGAACACAACCACACACACAGGCACACATGCTCCCCCTTCCCATCCCCTCCCCCTTCCCTACTCACACACGAACACACACAAACATGCACACACGCGCCCCTTGTCCGTCCCCTCTCCCCTTTCCCACTCACACACGAGCACAAAAACACACGCACACTCTCGCACTACATATATGCGTATGCATATATGCACTGCATATATGCATACCTGCCCGTCCCCTCCCCCCTTCCCCACTCACACATGCACACACTCGCACTGCATATATGTAGGTCACGTATTTGGTGTTATGTTATTAGAAATCTGCTAAACTGATGATTAATCTCCACATATACAGGTGACGAATAAATTAGCCCATGATGCCAAAGCTCTATTATGCATATATGGTTGAAGACCCATTCTTAGTCTTGGAAAAAATTTGGTATGAATTTTTTACTTTGGGTAGTACATGGTTATATAATGATGTATACATTAACAATGGACATGATCATGAGCATACAGACCTTTATCTTCCATCATGACACATTTGTAATTTATAGGACCACTTATACATGTATCATTTAGAATTTATGGCCCCTCAACTCAATTTGGACTTAATGTTGCCGTAAGTTTACGTCACCTATGCTAAGTTTTACAATTTCAAAATATTATTAAGGTCACTGAAAACAACTCCGATCGTTCTTTAGAGATCCTACTCCTCAGTACTTAATCCTCACGTTGTATTTTCTTCTTACTACTAATAAAACACATACATTTACGTTGTTTGTTGAGGTTGGTATATGTTTCTTGGATTGACTTTGTTTTGTACAATTTTCATTAACTTTTTTTGGTTCAATGTTCTGAAATCTCTCTTATACAATAAGTTATTCGGGACTTATCATATACCTTATGAATAAGAATGAATTATAGCATGGATCAATTGTATACCAGGGATCAACTAAAATACATGGATATTGGTTTGAAATTATGTACAGTGGGGAAGAAAGATACTCCAGAAATCCAATGGTGCCCTTTTTGTTGTGAAAATTGCAGAATCACAAGCAGGACTTTTTTCCCTTGAAAATGAGGCCAACATTTTATTGTATTGTGTGAGGATATGATTCATTTACTCTTTGCAGTGCCATAATTTTGTTTAACATAATGATTTCATTATTTTAGTGTTATTAGAATCACCAATTTTACTATTTTAAAAACTCTTGACCTGTTCAGTTTACCATATTATTCACAGGTTTGCGAGTTCTTATCATATTCGTGGTAGTATTTGCTATCCTTTTGACAACGTTCCCTCATTTAGTCACTTAAGCCCCCTCAATTGAAACTTCCTGATCCCTCCACGATGCCATAGTTTAGGCTGATTTTTCAAATGTTAGTTGGTATTTCTGATTTTCTTTTTCAGTTAAGTTTTGCAGGTCTGGTAGATATGCGTTGTCATTATGGTTCTTGGATTGTTGCAACAAGTTCTCCTAAAGCGTCATATAGTTCTAATCACACTTGGTAGTTGATATTTAGGTAGTTTCCTATGTGGCGATGTTTTTGTGAATTCAAATTGGTTCCTACTTATAACTAGGATTATTAAAATATGGTGTTGCATATGGTTTATTGCTTGCAATAGTAACCAAAGTTAGGATTGTTAAAATATGGTGGTCCTTATGGTTTATTGCTTGCAATAGTTATAAAAAAATTTATCATACTTTTCAACTCTATTTTGTAGTAGATGAGCCGAAGTTTACTGAAATCTGGAACTATTTTTCATTATTTGTCATTCATTTCAACAGTATACTAACCTTATTGTTTCATGTGCGAGTTACTATGGAACATTATTCAACTAGCTATGTTAAGCATTATGAAGTTGTGCAGTTATTAATTAATATTTATTGTTACTAATTGGTGATTGAATTAGTGATTGTAATTGATTCATGTTTTGTTTTTATTTGGGATCTGACAGCAACAATTGGTGGTAGCATTCATTGAATATGTGGCAAAGTTGTACTCAGCTGCCTCTTTTGGTGATGATGTTGACGTTGTCAAGACCAATGGAGGTGAAGAAATTGATGATGAATTTCTTCCTTAAAAACCTCAGTTACAGCTACAAACTGTCGAGGTAATTTCAGAAAGCTTTTTGTGAGTAATATAAATGGAATGAAAACTATGGCCTCTGAGATGGGATTTGAGGTAAATTTTTAGGGCCGATAGTGGGGGCTCACAATTTTGATGCATATGCATATATATGCTGCACTACATATATATGCATATATATGCAGCAGCATATATATGCAATCTACATATATATGCGCTGCATATATATGTTGTGCAGCACTCACACACGCACACACGCGCCCCCTGCCCGTCCCCTCCCCCCTTTCCCACTCACACACTCGCACTACATATATGCACCGCATATAAGCAGATTGCATATATGCATATGCATATATGCACTGCATATATGCAGATTGAATATATGCATATGCATATATGCAGACCTGCCCCTATCCGTCCCCTCCCCCCTTCCCCACTCACACACGTGGACACAAACACACACACGAACACTCGCGCCCCCTGCCCCGTCCCCTCTCCCCTTCCCCACTCACACACGCACACATGTGCACACAAACACACACACACGCACACATGCTCGCCCTTCCCGTCCCGTCCCCCATTCCCCACTCACACACGCGCACACACAATCACGCACACACGCGCCCCCTGTCCATCCCTTCCCCCCTTTCCCACTCACACGCGCACACAAACACACTCTCTCACACACGCACACACACACATGCACACACACACACCCTGCCCATCCCCTCACCCCTTTCCCACTCACACGTACACGTGCACACACACAAACATGCACACATGTGGACACAAACACACACACGCACACTCGCGTCCCCTGCCCCGTCCCCTCCCCCTTCCCCACTCACACACGCACACACACAAACACGCACACACGCGTCCCCTATCCGCCCCCTCCCCCTTTTCCACTCATACGCGCACACAAACACACACATGCACACGCACACAGGCACACATTCTCACTGCATGTATACATATGCATACATGCCCCGCCCCCTCCCCCCTTCCCACTCACACACGCACACACACGCATGCACGCACACGCACACACGCGCACACACACATGTACACACGGGCCCCCTTCCCGTCCCCTCCCCCTTCCCAACTCACACACACACACACACGCGCACACACAAACAAGCAAACACGAACACATGCGCTCCCTATCCATCCCCTCACCATTTTCCCACTCACGCACACGCGCACACACAGAAACATGCACACAAGCACTGCATATATGCACTCGCATATATGCATATGCAATTATTCAAATAGTTCCCTTTTCCTAATATTGTTATTTGTTTTTTTTAGACCAAATATGATGGGATCAAACTCGAAACTGCATTTTTTTTTTATAAAAGAGGTAATCCAATTGGATCCGGTTGAATCAATCTCGAATTTAGACAATTTGGATGTGATTGTATATTTACTTATGTGACTGTATCTTTGTTTGAGAAACTGATTAATTATTTTTATTGTTTGTCAAATCGTACAGAAAATCGAGAGGGAGAGAGTGATCATGGCTAGAGGTGGGAAGAAGGATGGGAAGACAACAGTAGTAGCACCTAATCCAGAAGCACCATGTCACAGACATTTTGAGGAAGTTACACATATTCTCCTTTCCCTTCCTTCTAGCTCCCATCTTTGATTTTGGAAGTTTTTTTTTAATTTGTTGGATTTGTTGTTACCCCTTAAATAGGGTGGATAGTCCAATAAACAAAGGAGACTATGTCCATTTTTTTTAAAATTGACACTTTGTTTTTTTAGACACAGTTAATTTGATTGGTGAATATTGTATATTTCATTTTATATGTGAATTTGTTTGAATAATTTAGACAATTTGGATGTTGGACTATTTGTTATTTGTTAAGCAGGGTGAATAGTTCCATAAACAAAGGAGATTATGTCCATTTTTTTTTAAAATTTGACACTTTCTTTTTTTGAGATAATGTGAATTCGATGGATGAATATTGTATATTTTGTATTATATGTGAATTTATTTGATGAATCTAGACTATTTGAATGTTATTGGATTATTTGACATTGTTTTAAAATTACACTTCAAAATTTTTGCGTTTCGCTATTACGTACTTTGAAAAATTTCATCGTGCCTTTAGGCACGGGAATACGCTAGTGTGTGTGTGTATATATATATATATATATATATATATACGAGGTTGTCTGGTTGACGAGCATAAATATCGGGATTAAGATACCCGAGGGGGCTAATAATGCATAGGTTAACGGGTGAAATATGCATTATATGCATCGTATCACGCCCCCTAACTTACACATTGATAGTCCCTAGCAATGAGCAATGAAGTATGAAGAAATAAGAGGTGTGATTAGTCACTTTTATTGTATTTAATATCCCATTAATTTGTACATTCTAGCATTCCCATGCGTGTATTTACGGGTTCTTATGGTCATTTATTTGTTAACCCATGTTTTCATCATATTATATATTGTGTGTGCCTTAACTGAGATTTTATAGGTCTCGGGAATGCAAGTTGTGAAGTTTGGTTGAATCCCGGAGAATTTCTATTTACAGTTGCAAAGTCGGGGCCATTTTAATACATTCAGCAATTGGGTTTTGATCCCGAAGTATTCACGGAAGTTGTAGCTCTCGGGTCAAGCTTCGCGTGGCCTCTAACGGTGCATGAATTCGATTTAGAACGAAGAAGTTACGGAAATTTTTATGAAACTTGGGGAAAATAAACCCAAATCAAAGCATCCATCTTTTGAGAGCAGTGGCGAATCGATTCACTATAGTGTGAATCGATCCGATGTAAGACAATGCATCAGCTTCCCATTAGAGAATCGATTCTCTATAGTGCGAATCGATTTGGTTCTTCTGGATCTTCTTTCTCCTATTTACTAGTTCGCTATTTTGGTTGGATTTTTGGGATATATCCCTTATTTCTCCTTCATTTGAAGATATAGATTACTTTTGTTAGAGATTTAGAAATATAGAAACAATCTTTTCTCTCTCCTAGGTCAAGTGTATTTATTATTTTTACCTACTTGTAAATCTTTGATTACTAGTTGATTTGTGGTTGTTAATGCAAGAAAGGTCCATTTACTTCTTCTCTACTTGTTCTCTTAGATTTAAATTGCATTTATTACCATATTGTAATACCCTGTATTTTTATGCTATATTAATTTGGGGATTTATTAAATTTAATGTGAATTAATTATTTAATATAAATTCGGAAATTAATTATGTTACAATTATTAACGTGATGAGAGTTAGTAATTATGGGAAATTTGTTGAATATTACTAATGAGCAAAGTAATATATAATATTGGTTATATTAAATGTCATGAGTGAATAAAATGACAATTTTGGAAATTTGAGTCGGGACGCGCCCGTGTCGCGTCGGGACTAAATTTTGATGAATAAAAGTGAATAAATTATAAGTCGCTCGTATGGTCGTTTTGAGTGCGCTAAAGTGTCCGTAAGGGTCGAGATAGTCAGAAAAGTGTACCCGGGGGTTTAGTTTGGGTCTCGGGGCGTTTTTAGGCTT
Source organism: Sambucus nigra (assembly GCA_949130495.1). Lineage (NCBI taxonomy): Eukaryota > Viridiplantae > Streptophyta > Magnoliopsida > Dipsacales > Adoxaceae > Sambucus > Sambucus nigra. Next base: position 233,067 of record CASBWL010000091.1, read on the forward strand.
AATTAGTACCCCAGGAGGGCATTTTGGACATTTTACATTTTTGGGTAATTAAACCCACGAAAATTCAAGGGATATATCAATGTATAAGGTTGGATTCTAGGGTTAGAAAAACCAAAGACAAGTGACGACCATAGGAGAGGGAATGAGAGACTTTTCTAAGCAATCCAAGGCCAACGATTCACCCGGTTGCACCGCCACCACCACCAACGCGTAGATCGCGCGACGGGGAACGCAACCACACCAAATTCATCATCAAACCAGAATGTCAAAAATCCCAGGCAAGTGTTTATCTTGCTTATTTTCGTTAATGCATCACTCATGTTAGTCTAGGAATGATTTGGATGAGTTTTATGGAAGGAAACCCAAAATTGAGATAGGAATTCGCATGTAGTATTGATTTATATGTTATTCTGGAAACCCCTTCACATGTAGAGGATTAAACCACGAAATTATGTTGTTTTAAGAGAAGAAAATTCTGGGAAAGATAGATTAGAATCATGTTAAAGATATTTCTAGGGTTCTTGAGATTTACATGAATTTTGTCTTGTTAATCCATGGGTATTAATGGAATTTTGCATGCTTTACGTAGGAGATGTATAATATGGGTTTATACACTTAGTAGTACAAATTTTTGGGCGATTGGGAATGCAAAATCTGAATTTGGATGAAGTTATGTGTTAGAACCCGTAACTGGTTAACTGCAGATTTCGCCATACCTATTTGATCGATCGATCGAGCCCTTGACCTTGATCGATCGACCCCTCCTGGTAGACTTAAATTTCCCTTTCAAATTGTTAAATTGTTTTGGATTGAAAGATACTCCTTAGATATCCTTAATAAATTAATTTGGGAGATGATGATGACCAGTAGGATTTATGAATGATTAAGAGACCTTTAATTTAAGGCGAAATCCATATTTTGGGGTGTATATATATAAGGGACGATGGAATTTTGTATTAAAGAGAGAGACGTGTAATATAGTTACATTGGAACATAAATGAATACCTACTGAATTTCACACTTGAGAGGATAGAGTCCATGAGTATTACGTAGTAAGTGGGAAAAATCCCTCGGATTAAAGTTAGAGACGAACTGTTATACGTAATAACTAATAATGGGAAAATCAGGATAAATGTCGTGATTATGGGTTATGGGATGAACCTAAAATGATATGATAAAAGTAGTATATTTATATGATTGTGTGTATGCATATATTATATACATGTGAAAATCATACCCGCGCTACTTGCTATCCCTGAGGTTACCGCGCTGGGACAGTCTTATCTCAAACGGGCCTTCATGGGGGATATTGACTCATACCCTAGAAGATAGGAATCCTAGGTATGGGCTATCGGATAGATAGTCGGACGGTCTTAAGAGACGTGAGGTTATGTACTGACCTCTTGGACTTGAAAACTATGCTTCGCCTCAATATTGTTTGTGTATGTGTTAATATAGTTCGAGAGTGATTCCGAACTTGTATTTCCCTCAGTACGAGTGATACGGGGATTGGATAACAGAGTATGCCTGCACCATAATTTTCATGTGGGGTTCCGTTAGAATATATATATTATACAAGTATTTAATATATATATGAAATTCTGAAATTTGGAACTGCCTACTGTGTTATGGTAAGTAAGACATGTATAATGACTCAAATTGGAAATACTTGTTTTTGAAAATTATAATATAATACTGGGAAACGTTATTAATAAATAAAGTTAAAAATTAGAGCTTTGTTACTAAATGAAATCTCCCTCTTAAACCATTATGTTGTTCAGTTTTAAATCTTACGAGTAACCTAAGATAAGTTAAATCATTGGGAGAATTAGTGCGATATATGATAAGATAAACCGCTGGGAAGGTTAGTGCGATAGGTGTGCACATTAGAAGAGAGGTGAGAATTTCTCAAGAGAGTGTCACACTAATATGTTGTTGCATTGACCTGTAAATAATTTAAATACTTGCTAAACGAATTTTAAATCATATACACTATCGGGCTCTGACCTTTTTCTATTTCTCTCTCTTTTGTATATATATGTATATATTACAGGTGCCCAGCCACAGGGGCGTCTTGCATAGGATCCTTTGGAAGGAACGTGCTGCAGCTTAGGTGGGAGTTGCAGGCCTCTTGCTTAGACGACTTCATTTATTTGACTCCACTCCTAGCATATTCATTTAGTGGGGCATGTGTCGCCCTTTCCATTATTCAGTTGTTTATTTGGACATTATGATTCAGATATTTCTAGTATTGTCACTTTGGGATTTATTACTATTTGGATGCTTTACTTTAAGTTTTAATGTTGGGATTTAGTTGTTGAATGTTTAAATTATTTGGATTATATGATCCAGGATTATTGTGGTGTGATTCTTTAATTTTGAATTGTTGTAAATAATTAAATCCTTGTTATTAAAATAAAATTTGGAAAGTAATGTGTAAAAATGGTTTTGACACTTAGCTTAATTAATTAGGGTGTTTAAATTGGAAAAGTTATTTTACGACAGTGATGCTAAGAATGAACCAACTGTTCACCTTGATTTTAATTTAATAAAGGAGTGATCGCCCGGTATTTAATTAGGCGGGGTGTCACACATATATTGTTTCGGTTTTTATTTAAACTATATGACTTGCTTAAGTATGTTGTTATTTTACATGTGTAGCTTAGTTTCCATGATGAGTAGCTAGACTTATAGTTAGGGATCATGATCCCACCTTGGATGCTTGAACTTCATATTTAGGGTTTGGTTTAAAATTGTTCTAATGGAACTTCATGTCTTGGTATTAGAGTATCCTAGTCTCTTAACTTCCCTTGTCATGAAAGGGGTAGTATTTGAAGCTTTACTACAACCCCAACCCATTTATAAATAACTAATTAACCCCTAATCCTCCATCAATGAGTTTAATCTCTACATGGATGATGTTCGGACTTAATTACTTATGCTGGATTAGAATTGATTTGAATCAAGTCCTATCATCCTTTTAGCGAATCTAGGGTGGGAAAATGATCCTCAATCCCTTTAATATTTTGAACTCAAGCTTAACTTAGTTCGTTTCATAGTTTCTTCATTATTAACTTGTCCTTGGTTAATTTAACTCATGTTAGCTTAGCGAAAAATTAAAATCACCTCTTCAAACAATCAAATAATCTTTTACACTTTCCTTTTGTGACGTTTAGAGAACCTCCTTTAGCATAATCTTATTCACCTAGGAGTGTTCAATCCCTGTGGAATATAATCTCGATCTTGTCTGGTTACTACTTGTTGCAAATGATTTTTAGTTGAATCAAATACGCTCTTCGGAGGCAACCAAGTACAAAATGGGATAAAAAAGGATAAGGCTAGTTTTGTGGGTAAATGATTCCATTTAGCACATGAAATAAGTTGTTAAACCCTAGGTTACCCTAGTGGACGAGTCTCATCTCGTGAGGGTTTTCAGGGTTGAAACCAATAAACATAGTATGGTTTGCTCAAAATATACCCAAACAATTTGCGACAAACTCAACAATACGAACAAGATTTCAACATGTTATTAGCATAGCAAACGAATTCACATGAAAAGTCCATAGTTATTTACATTATAGAACGAACTTCATAGAATTGAAACCTTAAAAGTGGGAGGGGAGCGAGCACATGCATATTATGATTTGGCGAAAACTTAAATAAACCAAATAATGAACATAAAAACGTGCATATATTAATCCTCACAGGGCATTACACTCAACAAATGAAATAACTATGAAAATTTAGGTAACACACAGGACATGCGGGCATAAAGAGTAAATGTAAATGGAAACAAGGCCACGCACATGTCAGAAATGAAGAACGCTATATATAAAATGAAAAATTATAATCTCAATGAAAGACACTGCTCATTAAAGGAGGCAAAATGCATTTTCACAGATTATCAAAACTATTTAAACTTTTAAATTAAATTCACCCTAAGATCACATAGGACTTGATAGGGTTGTAATGTAGGCTAGTCTCGAGTTTTTAAATAAAGGAAATATGTGCGGATTCAAAGTCTATGGGGATGAAAACTCGGGATAATGGAAATTATGGGAAATTTCAAAATTGGAAAACAAGTTCCCTAACAAGCATTGAATATAACAATCGAAAGAGTAATCAAAGATTATTGAACACTATATACATCAACTTATACAAACTTTCTCTTTCCTTCTCCTTTATTCTTTTTCTAATGTTTTCTTTTCTTTTTCACTTCTCTTTTTCTTTTATTTTCACTACTTTATTTTCTTTACTTTTCTCATTCTCATATGCTTAATTGCACCCACGAGACAATAACATCATCCAGTCCCAAGTATCATTCCAAACAAAGGTAAGGAAGGTAGTATGTATGTCTTATAACTCCAATATGGAGTTGGTTATGGGATTTTAGGTTATGTAATGAAAGGCTATATTAAGGCTCAAAGGGATTGACTAAGGAAATATATAAGGTGAGGTCAAGGAAAATATGGGTGATATAACAAAGATTTCCTATGATAATTTCATAAAGTTTACGTAATTCTCGAGTCAAAACAAATATTGAAAATCATGCTCAAGTAACACATTTCATAAATGAACTCAATTAATGAACGATCAATGAAAGAATAGAGAGATTACCGACGAATTCAATGTTTTCAAAGAGGAAAGAAAAATGTATAACACTCACAAATGACGAAAAGTACAAAGCTCACTCGGTGTAAGTATATACAATGCAACAAAAGATTACCGAGTTATAAAAATCTTAAGCCAAATCAATAAAATAAGAAGAACACAAGTGCTCATGGGATAAAGTTTAATTCATTAAGTTATTCATAATATCAGTGATTTGAGGACCAAAGTCTAATAACTTCTAAAATCGAGAACATGCATCATTGAGTTGTCTATTGGATTGGGAAATTATTGAAATTTATCATTGAGAACAAGGCAAAATGCCCAACAAAAGAGAAAAAAAGAAAATATTTTTGAAAATTTTCCAATTTTTATAAAACAAACATGCTTAGTAACTAAAATGTGATCAAATCAATGGATAAAACAAAAAAAAAATGGATAGAATATCCCAACACAACATAAAGAGAGGAAAAGAAAGATATTACCCGAAATGGAGCGATCTTCGATAAGTACGAGTCCATTGAATCTACAAAAGAAGTTAGTACGAAGCATAACGAAAAGCAATAACAAAAGGTTTAACTAATTACACTAGACTAAACTAAAAGAAAGATAATTTAATGAAAGATAGAATAAAAAGCTGACTATTTACAACCTAAAATTTAAATTTCTAACTAACTATACACTAGAAGTGTAAATAATTGAGGATTCACCCAAAATAGGGTTTGTCTTTGAAAGATCAACGGTGGACCCTCCAAAGAAATCATGCCTCCCAAAAAATAAGAAATCCTTTTGAGCAACGGAAGGCATGTGTAAGGCGTAAGAAATGAACCATCACCGATTAAAAATTTTAGAGGGACGATGGGGGATTCGGATAACAAGGGGTACAAGACCAAATTCATCTCGGATAAATCAACATAACCTCCCCAAAAATTTTCAATTGGAAGGGGAGGCAGGTCTAGTGCAAGTGAATATCCCATGAGATGAAGAATCTCAAAATAACATTCCCGTTCAAGAATCGGGTCAAAGTCCTCAAGACTTTCAACCGATTCTTGCGATAAATTTAACGGTTTGTGAATAGTAGGTAATAAAGGAAAGGAAGGACCATCAACCTCGCTACAATTGGGAGATTTAAAAAGAGGTTAAAATTTGAAAGTCCTAGAGCTTGGATTACTCTCAGTTATTTCTTCCTCAAAAAGGGGTGGAGGTGAAAGGCAAGTTTCAACCTCAACCTAACTTTGTAAACAAATGATTTTATTGAACATGGCGTTATTTTCATCATACCAAGCCTGAGAAATCTCAGATCGGCCATTTATTTCCTTTATCATTAACTCATAATCAAACCAACAAGAAGACATAGCATCTTCTTGTGAGGTTTGCTCATAGCTAACGGATTGCCCACTTTCCAAATTATATTCCCAATGCGATGAGAGACTACTTAAAACTTCTTGAACTTCACGCTCAAGGCATTCATCTTCAAGAATTTGTAGGCATTCTCTCATTGTTTTAGGAGTACAACTTAAAAAACTATTCAGATAACAATTAAGGTTATCTAAAGATTTATAGCAAGACATTTCAAAATAAGCAATTCAACAAAAGTGACAAGCACAAAAATTTCAATATCTCGAAAAAATCTAGCCCAAGTAAAAAAGAAACGATAAAATAAAGAATACAAATATGAATAAAAGAAATATTACGAAATACTAAAACAATTACAATCTAAAACAAAACACTCCCCGACAACGACGCCATTTTTATGCGAAGAAAACCGAGCGCTCGTGTTAACGCGATGTTGTTGTTACTGGCTCCCACTTACATAGAAAAGTAACCTAAGTTACGACTACACTTGCAAGGCAAGCGCAGTGGTACGTCGGGTATCGTAAGAAATCCATAGGGTGTGTTGATCAGATCGATGGATTGTTTTACTACTTTAGTAATAAAAATGCAAAAGGTGATAGGTTGGAAATAGAAAAAAGGAAAACTAAAAAAGTTAACTCTAAACGATAAAATAGCGAGAGTCGGGATCACATTCTCACCACATGGGAGAAATTACTTCTAATTAGAATTCCGGTTTGAAAGCTATTTAACTGACATAATCAATTAGGCATAAACATCACATAATAAGGAATTTAATCCAAAGTGGCAAGATTAAACATTTAATGAAAAATAGTCACACGCGGATTAAATTTGAATTATCGCTTTACACACTAATGTTGCGTGACAAAGAAAGTTAAATGCATAACAATCCGACTTTGATACTCGAGGTTTCAATTAAACACAATTTTATGCGAAACCTAACTTTCAGAGCTCGACGCCCATTAATGGTGGAAACGCAACCCCGACCCTATTTAACTAAGGGCTAAGCATGAATAAAGCAATAAATAAACTAATTAACTAAATTAAACAACTAATTAATGAATTAAACTAATTATCTAGGCATGAAAGTAAACTACAAAGTAAGAAATAATCTAAAATAACTAAGTACAAAGCTTGAAGATGATGAATAGTAAACTTACACATATATATATATATGCACAAACATCCAAGAGAAAAGAGGAGAGGGTGGCTCCCAAACAATGAAACCCTAAAAATCTATCTAAAATGAATTATATCTCTAAAAACTGAGAGGAAATGTTACTTATACAAAACCCCAAACGACAAACTAGTAATAAGCAAGATAGCAAAAAAAAATTGTACGTGCAAATGCATTCGCAAGTGTGCAAATGGATTCGCCTGTAGGTGCGAATGCATTTGCAGGTGTTCAAATGGATTCGCCTTTGGGAAAGAATTTCTATCGTTTCCTAGAGAATCCATTCTCACGTGTGAGAATGGATTCGCATATGACACTTTTTCTTTATTTCCTCTATTTTTGATATGTTGTAATTCTCTTCAGCCTAAAATGCCGTAACTTCTTCGTTTGGAATCGGATTCGTGAACCGCTTACCGCCACACGAAGCTTGTTCAGAGGGCTTCAAATTCTGTGAAGACAAAGGGCCAGATGCCCAAATTTTGAAATGACTAAATTTCCCTTATGCGTGCAATTGTGTATATAATTTTGTCGGAATGCGTCCGAACTTCACACTAAGCATCCAAATATATAAATCTGAGGTTGTCTGGTTAATGAGTATAAATATAGGGATTAAGATACCTGAGGGGGCTAATAACGCGTAGGTTAACGATTGAAATATGCAATATTTTCATCGTATCACATTACCTCTAAACCTTCGAGGTAGGCAAAAATGGCTTTGAACAATGGAAGAGCCATTTGTAGAAAAAAGAAAAAGAAAAGCTACAAAGAAGAGAAAGTGGAATGTGGTGACGAAAACACTTCCAAAGCCCCCCTTTTATACAAAAATTTCACAAAAATAAATTATTCAAAATGCTACCGATTTCCCAGCTCCAAAAGTACCCAAAGTACGTAGAAAGTGCAATCAAATCTAAAGGAGTTATTTAGACTTGACGCTTATGCCAATAGGCAGGCTAAGGGGTATGCCGATCGGTAACCCCCCTTTTTTGGGAAATTCCTTATTTAATCTTATATATATATGAATTTCCAAAATAAACATTTTCTTTGAAAAAATCAACCTTCAAGTTCTTTCTTTTTGAAAAATTCCTTAAGTAAACATTTTCCTTTTACTTAGAGCCTCTTTTCCATTTTTATATCCATCTTTGTAAATAATGAAAAAAACCTCAGCCACAAATTAAAGAGCATATATAGTAAGTCATTAAGCTAAGATAATACCAAAAAGAAAATGCATTTCTTATATATATTTCAGGAATCATTACATTTCTTAAAGGTACAAAAGAAAGTAAAGAAAAAAAAGGAAAAAAATACATTGGGATGCAGCCCGAATCCCTCAAAAATCTCTTAAAGCAAACATGCATTGGATGACTTCCTCGCATAGGCTGACATCAATGCCATCCAATCCTTGATATCCCTTCGCCAGGTGGTCGACCACGGAAGGTCTGCAAGAAAAGGAACAAACACATCAAAATCAAGCAAGTGAGTAAAGAGAAAATAGAACATAAAATAAAAAAAAGAAAGAAGTGATTATACCTCACTTCGAAGGGCATCTTTGGAAAGACCCGCCAAGCCTTCCACCATCGCATGAGGGTGGTGAGGCAACGATACCATGTCTCCACTACTCAGCCAAATGTGATAAGAGGGAGTGGAGACATAAAGAAGAGGAACCTCCCCCACTCCCACAATTGCTCCTACTCCTAAACTATCGGCCGACACCGTCAGTATGCTAGAACCTCTCCCTGATATAGTCACAGGTGGAGGCATATTCTCCAAATCATATATGCATGACAACATCAGCCAGTTGGTCGTAAAATCCACATAGTCATAACCCATTGTACTATCCATGTAATGTGTATAGGGATCTCCCTTTTCGCAGTCACCCTAGCCTCATCTGTCATCTCCCTCACTTGCCTCGTGTACTCAGGGGGCGCTGATCGTGGGACCTCCACCTCTCCCTCCATAATTTATCGCACCACCCTCTCCCCAAGGTACCATACGTAACTAAACTCATGCGTCAACCGCCGCCTCATCTGGACATGCATGACCATAGCCCTCGTGGCCCTCAAAGATAGACTCCAATGGTAGATGGTCACTTGGTTCCCTAGAAAAGAGTCAGTAAACTACATAGAAACAAAAGTTTTAAAAACTCAGAAAGAGACAAGAATCAGAAGCTTAACCTGGTTTCTCGTCAGGGCATTCAACACCGCCAGCACATCCTTCTGGGAAAGGGATTGGTTTGAATGCCTATTCGAATTCCTCCATCTATACATCTTGTAGAAGTTTCCCAACTCACTCGTCTCCAAGGATATGAACCCCACATTATGCACCATTACCTCGTAAAACCACATATGCAAAAGCCAACACCAAAAATTAATAGATCAATAAAAAGACTATAAGAACATAAAAGGGGAAATTAAACTTAAAGGTTACCTCCAAAAGACACGTGGGTTATAAACGTCTATTTGTAGCAACTGCTGAAAGCATAAAGGAAGGCTAAGGTAAAGATCTCCCAATCATATAAATAGATGTATGAATTGATTCTCAAAAATCGCAGATGAACGATATCGTTGCTCATCGCCACCACAAATCCACACAACAAAAGAAAAATGAATAAGTGGGTTGCCTATCTCACCTGTCGGTCATGAGTCTCGTCAATCAGCCTAAATAGCAGAGTCTCCTTCAGTATAGATATCTGGACAGAATCCCCCGACATGATTCTTCCTATATCCCCAAGGAAACCCACATCGCCGCCTCCATAACTCGTAAAGTTTGGTCCACCACGATCTGCTGACCATCACAGTCCATCTTGATCAACTTCTAGACATCCAAGGGAGTAATGGTCATTTCACCAATCCCCAGGTGAAATGTATGGGTCATGTCCCACGTGCATAACACCATCGTAGAGCACACCATCTCATATAATTCCCATGCCAAGGTACTATACCTCGTAGATGCCACCATTCACTGTACCGCCTCAGGAAGATAGTCCCAAGCATTTTTTTTTATCCCAGTTGTCCCTCAGGGCCAGATGCATGAAGAGGCTATGTCAACCCGCGCAAAAATTAAAAAAACCCTTCACTGCCCCAAAGATAAAAAAAAGGTGGAAAAACCAAACGATAAACACTTACATAGCCATTAGGGTTATTTACCCTAAAATAACGATGATGTGCAAGCTCTCGTAGCAAAATCCTCTCATCATCCACTGGCTCAAAGTTATTATACACATTCTCGTTACCTAATGCAACAACATCGTAACCTGTAATTCCAAACATTCCCAATCGTCAACAGTTACCCAGTCATTGTTGTTGCTAAAAGTACCCGCCGTTGAGATCTTATAAAGAAAATGGACTCGAAAATGACTTTTAGAGAGGGAAAGTAAGAGATTCAATCACTTGAAGGTATGAAAAAATAAAGAGGGCCTCCCCTTCTTATAGGAGGCTATGGGGCATGCCGATCGGTAGTCCCCTAGTCCTGCCTATCAGTAATGACCTTTCCTCTTCCCTAATAAGAATTATAGTTCCTGCCTTATGGAACCTCCCCAGACCTGCCTATCAATAGTCCCCTAAATTTTTCATTATAAAAATGCCAGAAAAATGCTTGAAAAATCCCCGCTAAGTTGAGGATGTCATTACTCGAAGAAAAGCCCATAGTGGTGCACTAACTAGTTATAATCCCTCATTAATCCCCAACAGGATCATTATCACTCACTCTTGTCATCAACAGACTCCCCAACAAAACTAGGAATCCAAGGTGCACCTACATTAAAATTATTCTGCGCTTCCCTCAACTGAGCCACAATTCAAAACACTCCCCATAAGCAACATCTTTATGTCGTCAAAATCAACCTCAACCCGCTGAATTGGTCATCTCAATATTTAGGTCCGCATAATCGACCTTGACCTGCTGAATTAGTCATCTCACTCTTTAGGTCCACATAATCGACCTCAACCCATTAAAATGGTCATCTTAATCTTTAGGTCCGCAGAATCGACCTTGACCCGCTGAATTGGTCATCTCAATATTTAGGTCCATAAAATCAATCTGGACCCATTAAATTGATCATCTCAATCTTTAGGTTCGAATAATTTACCATGACATGTTGAATTGATGATTTTACTCTTTAGGCCTTCAGAATTGACCTCGACCTTCTAAATTAGTCATTTTACTCTTTAGGTATGTAGAATCGACCTCAACCCTCTGAATTGGTTATTTCACTCTTTAGGTCCACATAATAGACCTTAAACCGCTAAATTAGTCATCTCAATCTTTAGGTCCATAGAATCGACCTCTACTCTTTGAATTGGTCATCTCAATTATTAGGTCCTCAGAATTGACCTCGACCTTTTGAGTTGGTCATCTTAATCCTTAGGTACGCAGAATCTGCCTTGACCCACTGAATTGATCATCTCACTCTTTAGTCATCAAAATCGACCTTGACCCCCTGAATTGGTCATCCCACTCTTTAGGTTCGCAGAATCAACCTTGACCCTTTGAATCGGTCATCTCACTCTCTAGGTCCTCAGAATCAACCTTGACCTGCTAAATTTGTCATCTCACTCTTTAGGTTCGTAGAGTCCACTTGACTTGCTGAGTTGTTCATCTCACTCTTTAAGTCTACAAAATCGACCTTGATCCTCTGAATTATTCACCTCCATCCCCTAGGTCTACAGAATCGGCCTTAATCCTCTTATCTAACCTTAATGAGGTGTCTATTTTTTGACGACCTCCGCGTGTTCCAATCACGCTCATCAAGAGGCTCTGTAGACACCCCATCCTAGTACCCCCTAGGTATGTTCTCAAGTCCCTAATACTCCTCTTCCCGTCGTAAACCCTAGGTCATGCTCCGAGTATTGATTTAAAGAATATTGCGTGGTCCTGAGCCCCATTTGACTCCGATCAACTCTTCGACATGATCGAGGCTCAATAAAACCTCTCAGGGCTCTGAATCCCCTTTCCAATAGTTCATACCATGCATGAATTGGCCTCAAGGTTTGCATGACCGATCCTTTTTACTCTGAGAATTAATCTGGTGGCCATTGAGCACTCCCAATCCTGATTTGACTCCACTCAACTCTCCAACCTGAGCAAAGCTCAATGAAACCTCGTAGGGCTCTGAATTCTCTTTCCAATGGCCCATACCATAAGAAAATCAACTTCACAGTTTGCACGAATGACCCTTTTGACTCTAAAAGGCCATTTGGTGCTTAGTCAACTCCTCAATCCGAGCTAAACTTAATGAAATCTCAAAGTGAACTAAATTCCCTTTCTAATGGTCCATGTCGTACGTGAATCGTCCTCATGGTTTGCATGAACGACCCTTTCATTCCGACCCCCCCCCCCCCCCCCCCCGTCTATAGACCTTCAGATGCTTCTGAGCCTCGTTTGACTTCGATCAAATCTCAAACCCGAGATCATCTCAATCAAATCTTGAAGTTCTCTGAATTCCCTTTCTAATGGTCCCGGTTGTGCACGATTCGGACTTACGATTCGCATTTTATGCCCATTTTCCCTAAATAGTCCGTTTCGGACCACCTATAGGCACCCAAAGCCCCCTGCCTATCCACAATGTGTACTTTTCGTTCCGAGTAAGGTAGGCATTATAATGATAGGTAGGCTAGGGTCTATGCCAATCGACACCCCTTAACCCTAAAAATCATTATTTAAGGAGCCCATGGCCTCACTCCTAAAGGAGGCCCTTTTCAGCAATCAACAAACATTATATCGAAATTAGAACTCCGTCATTACCAAAAAACCTATTTTCCAACATTCTCCCACCTCACCTTCTTATAACGTTTGGTCACTTACCTCATCTTATTATACCACCTTTATACCACTATAAAAATCATCCTACATAGATCCTAAATTCAGCAACAAAAGTCTTCTAGGAGGTCAATTCTTAATTCTTTTGTACTTTACTCATTTATTGTTATTTATTCACTTTATTCCCATTTTTGTGATATCTCTTAGTCTTGTTCCATTATCTCACATCAAGTAATATTATTTTTATTATTAGTATCCCCGCAACTTATTTTCATAAAAATTCAGATAGATTAAAAAATAGGGTTTACTTGTAGATTCCAAAAGAAAGACTTCCTAATTTTCTCACACATGAACTCATTTTTATCCAAAAGGACTCAAAGACGAGTCCTAAGTTTGTGTTTATGGGTTAAACCCCACCCCTACGATATATTCAAACTATGTGGGCTTTGATGCCCCTTGGGCTATGTAGGCCTCCCAGGCCAATCCTGGGATTCGAGCCCTCTCTTTTTATTTTATGATTTAATATTATATTATATATATTTTAGGAGTCCTGAACTCCTATATATTTGTGTTTCGTCTGCATATTCGCTTTTCCATAGTGACTCGTGATTTGGAAAACACTCACACCATATGTTTATATTATTTTCGGGTACACTCCTATGGATGATTACGCTCCATCTTCCCATGACGCGAGTTGGATAATTCTTTTCTCCCATTATTTACATTATATAATTGTACACACACATCACATTTTAGAGAACATGATAATATTAACATAAACCATGAGAGACCAAAAGGGAGGAATGGGTGCCTAACACCTTCCCATTCCATAACTTAGTCCTCGAATCTTTGATTCAATTGGTTTCGTATGCATCAGTATGACCTTGATGTTGTTCTCTCGAGGCAACTACACTTCTTTTACCTATTTTGAGTAAAATAGGTTGGCGACTCCATTCCTTCGTTTTATCCCCTTTTAATGATGACTAATTTTATATTCGATGCAACCCACAAATATGCCTGTGCGAGTGGTGAAAATAGGACCCCCATATCCTCAAATCACCTTCACGTTCATGGCGGGGAAGAGAGGGAGACTCCTCCAGGACTTTCCTTTCCATCTTGATTTCAGGGCCGAATCACGCTGGAGGAATTTGAATCGGATGACCACATCAGGAAAAATAACTAGTCGTTAGGTGACCCAAAAACCCCTCGGATCTTTCTTCCTCTTGGTGCTTGGATCACACTAAATCCCCATTTAATCTTCCTACCTACGGTTCCCGCTAAATATAAGGATAACAAGTCGTGAGGTGACTTGTAAACCCCCCAAGATATTTCTCCCTCCGGGTGTAGGCCAAAATATATTCGTATTTTATCTTTTCATTGCTTTATGCTTTCCTTATATCTTTTATCACATGCTACTACTATGTCTCTTAAATAACTTTTTACAGAGAAGAAATCTCCCAAGTGGCCTTCTATTTTGATGCATTTGGTGTTAGAGAAGTTTACTCCCATCCCTGTTGTATTCAAGAAGATCTTCTTGATGGAAAAATTCATCACCCTAGGGTATTATACCCCACCTGGAGGTGTTCAAGTGCATGAAGAGCTAGCTACTAGGAAAGAGGCTGCTGAGCGGGAGGTAGATGAAGGTAAAATCTATTACTAGCTCATATTCCATAACTTATTAGATCCATTGCTAACTATTTTATCTTCGTACAACATCTACCACTTCCTCATTAGCTTTTTGAGTAGAGTCATTAGTTCGTATGGATCCTAAAACTCTTGATAAAGCCTCCATTGATCTTCTTTAAGCGAAGAAGCTTGACAATGCAGCCAAAAAGAAAGTTGATGTTGATTCACGGGCAAAAAAGGAAGATGACAATGGAAAAGGGATGTAGTCGAGGATAGAAGGAATGCCAAGAACATAACTCGTAAGTAGGTTGAGACTGAAGTACCTACCAAAGCTAAAGACAATGCCAAGGTCATTACCTCAGATGATTTCCCTTTGATCCGCAAAAAGAATTTGTTAGAAAATAACTCTCCTTAACATGATCCAAAGCACCCACGAACCAGTCTATCCACGCGAGGGTATAAATTCGAGGTCAACCTTCTCAGCATTTGTTCTGAGGTGTGGGGTCCTTTTCCCCATATGGTGATGTGGAAGATTATTTTTATAACCCTGATCATCTTATTCCTCTAGAGCAGTTGAAGAAGGATCCTAATTCAATCTTCTACCATATAAATAATATCATCGAGGTGTTTGACTACTACGGGTATGATCTTTATTTCATGTACCTCGGGACTTTCAACGTTGATGACCCATGGAACTTAATTCAATATAGGATTTATATGGTACGTTTACTTCAACGCTAGTATTTTTTTCTGCTTTGTTAATTTTTTTCTTTTAACTAATATCATCGTCTTTCAGGGAGCGATGGCATCCATGATCTCGCGGGAGAAAACAATAAGTAGCTAGTAGGCCTTTGAGTCTGAGAGGAAAACCAACAATGTGCTTTTGATTAAAAGTGAGAATCTTATTGATAAGCTCAGGACATGTAAGACCGACTATGATAAAGTCTGTATTGAACTTCAAGATAAAAATGTACAACGTATAACAAACTGTGGTGACAATTATTATGCAACAAAAATAAATATGAAAGAGGTAACAATCAAGAAAAGATAAATAAGATGCCAATCACACAACAACGGGTATACGTGGTTCAAAAAATATGTGCCTACGTCCACGGTGGTTCAGTCAGTGTTATTTCTCTATATTCTGAAGAATAAGTACAGAGAATACAACTTGTCCTTTTCCCCGGACTTAGGGTTTAATTTATACATGTATATGTTGGAGTAGTGGGGGTGATGGGTTCCTCCTTATCAGCCATCTCCCCTACATGGGATCGCGCTCCCTTACCACTTCTCTTTATGGGATCGTGGGGTAATCGGATGAGTACAAGAGGTGATGGGCCTGGGCTTTGGGCCGCTAAGGAGAGGCTACTCGTCCAGGCTTTATGGTGCTAAATTCAGGGTACCCACAATTGCCCCTAAATTTGTTGGTCCATTTTTACAGGTCCAATGAATTTAAATAATCAGCTATGATGGTCAATTTCTTTGAAAACTGTGAAGTTACTTTGGCGGCACCCGCTTCGCTATCCGTGCGTTATGATTAGACTTGAAGGCTTGTTTGAATAAGACACATTTCCTCTTCGTCGCTTCAGCTTTTCTAACAATCTTCTATCTTCTGAGAACTCTTAAGCTTTGTACCTTCTATTTTCGGTCTCCACTCTCGTCGCTTCTTCGCCATTTGACCTGATCTTCTGTCTTTTAAGTCTCTCGTGCCCTTTTCTCGAGTTTATAGTTTTTCTTGTATTTTTCCAATGGTGAAGATTGGAAATAGGTCAGTAACTGAGTTTAGAAAATTTTACAGTATTCCTGAGTGGGTAGAGATTGAGTGTTGTGCCTCGCCGCCTAGGAACGTTAGGGATATAGAGGATGCACATTGGATTCACGTCCTATTTCTCTCCCAGGGGGGTCTTACCTTTCCCCCTAATGGTCTGTTTCTGCAATTCTTTAGATATTTTGGTATTGTGCCTGCACAATGTTCGCCCAACGTATGGAAAATAGTGAACGGTGTGAATAGGATAAATCAATTGTACGACACAAGGTTAGGGCTTACCGAGGTCTGCTTTTGTTATTCCTTTTCTCGAACGAGCTCAGGTGTCCTCTACCTTAAGGCTAGGAGCCCTGATAGGGTATTGGTAGTAAATTTACCTGATTCCGATAAGTAATACTGGCAAGAAGGTTTTCTTGTTAGGAATTGGCAATTCTCCCCCCAATTTGAAGGGTCAAGGTCTGAGAGGTTCACTGTTCCCTTTTATGGGGAAGAATATATTGGTAGATGTTGTATTATTGTTTCAACCTTTGCTGACCTTGTGATTTTTCTAACCTTTTCCGGCTTTCTCTTTTACAGCGAGGACAAAGAACTTGGAGCCTGCTCTCAGCGAGGTTTGTATCTCGGAACTGGTGAAAGCTTGGAACATCAGGGAACCTCTGGGTGACGACGAGCATCCTAGGTCTGCTGCTTTTCTGCTTGAATACAAGAACACAGGCTCCAGCTTCATAGCCCGACCTGTGGATAGTGTTCCGGACTTTGACTCTTCCGAAGAGATTTCTACTGAGCCCATCCAAATGGACGAAGAGGAGAGAAGCTCAGAGAGTGAGCCTGCAGGTGTTAGTAATTTGGGTGCAGGCAGTGTTGACGGTAGCAGTTCTTCGAGCACTACCAGCGGTTCTGGTGAAGAGATGCCTCCCAGGAAGAATTTAATCAGGGATGATGATGATGTGCTTCTTTCCCAGAGGTCCAAGAAGTCGAAGACTGCCTCCGGGGCCATAGCTACTGGTTCTCGGCCTTCTTTTCAGGAGCAAGAGAAGAAGAAGAGAGAGGAGGAGCAGGCGAGAGAGAGAGAGAAGAAAAAGGAGGAGGAGAGGAAGAAGGTGGAAGAGAGAAAGAGAAGGGAGAGAGAAAAGGAGGAGGAGAGGAGGAAGATGGAACTGAGGACCAAAACTGGTCAAGCCCTGGTCCCAGTGTCTGCCTTGCCTGAGGGGGCTTCGGTAGCCACCTCTCCTCAGCTTGCCCTTGCGCTGCTCGAGAGAGCAGTCCTCCCTGCAGATCGTGAGAGGGCGTCGGGGTCCGATCAACTGGCTTTTCAAGCTAGCCAGAGGCTTGCCTTGGTAAGGTTCCTCTTCTAATTCTCAATTTCCTTTAATCCGTTTTGCTGGTTTCTTCTTTCTGATCCTTCCCTCGTTTTTTGCAGTTTATGACTGACTTTGCTATGCTCTATCGCTCTCGTGACGAGCTATTGAGAAGGAACAACGAGCTGGAGTAGTAGAAGTCTACTCTGGTAGCCCGGGGTTCTAAGCTGGAGGCCGATCTGAAGGCTGCTGATGCAGCTCGAGCCTCATCTGCCTCTGCCCTTGCTGATTCTGCTCGCGAGAGAGATGACGCTGCCAGGGAGCTTGGCGAGCTGAGGAAGTCGTATGATCTGGTATGCTAGAGCAAGCTAGACTTTACGGAGAAGAACAGGGTTCTTGTCGAGCAGCTGGAGGCGAAGAAAGCCCAGGCGTCCACTCTTAAAGAAGATTCGTATAATTCTGGCCCGGCTGCTGCGTATGAGGACGCCGAGGTTGAGATAGGCTATATCAGCCGTCTGAACTTCAAGAAAGGGTGGAACAAGGCCCTCGTGGCTGCTGGGGTGGATGTTGCATCCCCACTCTTTGACGAGCATGATCCGGTGCCAAAGCCAGTCGTGGATGAGGACCCAGCCCCAACTGCTGAAGGCACCAATCCTGTTTCTTTGGCGACTCCTACTGATGCTCCCTTGGTCGAGGGGGCAGTGGACACCCCTGCAGAGTTCCATACCCGTGCTGATGCTGATAAGGACAAGGGTCCATCCACCGAGGTTGCTAATTGATAAGGCTTTTTTGTAACTTTTTGTTTTTTGATCTGATGTAACTTCGCTCATTATCAAGGAAAAGACTTTATTTTTGTTTATGCTGATCTCTTTCTTTTCTCTTTCTTTTGGTTGATGTGGATGACTATATTCCTGTTACCTCCCAATTAGGTAGGACTCTGGGTCCTAATGCAAGCCCTGCAGTTCGCCAGGCCTTTGCTAGGCTTTGTAGGTTTGTTAAGTCAAGGAACCAGAAATATAAGGATCAGTCCGAGATGGTGGCCAAATTGAAGGACAGGCTCCAGGAAATGGAAGAGATTGGTGCTTCAGTGCAAGAAGAAGTTAGCGAGCTGAGAGAAAAGTTACTGGAGGCCACCGAGATCAACCAAGTCATGGAGTTTGTTCAGAGGGAGAATGAAGACCTGAGGCGGGAGGTCTCGAAGCTTAAGGAGCATTCGCCGAGCACCGCATCGGCAGTCCTACAAGGCTCTTCCTCGTCGCGAGATGCTTGGCCTCCCCTCCCGCGTGCTGGTAGGAGTACAAGGGGTAGGAGTAGGGAAGACGAGGAGCGGCGTGAGAGGGAAATGGAGGAGCTGCGCGGCGATGTTCGGCGAGCTTATGTGACTGCTGCTGGGCTCCAAAGGGACGTCACCCGACTGCGGCATTTAGTCAAGAAGGGCCCTCGCCAAGTGTGGATTGATGGCTATGATCAGGGCTGGCTGGATGCTCCCACAAGGTTATCAGAGTTCGAGGAGCTTTCCTTGATCAGGGGGTGGTTGAGTGCTCTCAAAGAGCTGCAGGTCCCGAGGAACTCGATATTGTGGTATCGGCACGAGATGTCCCCCTCTACTCTGATGCCCAATCCATTCAGGCGAGATGATCGATGTATCCCCATCGATGCTATCCCCCGGCGACTATTGGAGTTGGACGCAAGTGAGGTCGTGGAGGAGTTCGATCCTGCTCCTGATGATGGGAGGAGAGCCAAAGTTGCTGACTATCTTGCTCAGAGGCTTCCACCTTCTTGATATTTTGTTCTTTAATAATTGTAAATGCTTTGGGCGAGCTTTGCCGACTAAACATGTACTATTATTGTTTGTAAATATAAAAGATTAATGGAAAGTTCGAGTTTTGGGCGATTTTGCCGACTAAACGTGTTCATCCAATCTTTTCATATTTTTGCAGCTTTACAATCCTTTTTATCTTGTCATGTGAGTGTCCGCCCAGTCCAGTATTAAGAATACCATTGTGCCCTTCCTTTACCTTTTAGGTCGTGTCGTCACACTCCCTTAGGCCTAAGTAGGGCAATTGGCGAGGACACACCTGTTATTGGATGTCTTTATCCGGTCAGGATTTTGTTTCACCAAAGTAGGTTTGATGCCTAAGAATACTCTGTAGGGCTTCATATATTACCATGGGCAATGCTATGA
Organism: Sambucus nigra; assembly: GCA_949130495.1. NCBI lineage: Eukaryota > Viridiplantae > Streptophyta > Magnoliopsida > Dipsacales > Adoxaceae > Sambucus > Sambucus nigra. The sequence continues at coordinate 252,830 of CASBWL010000091.1, forward strand.
GGTCTGTCGTGCTTCATGACGATGACCTGAGGAGGGGTATCCCCCTGCTATGCCAACCATTATACCTGTTATTTGAAAACGATGTGCAATAAGATATAATTGTTACTTTTTAGAGAGTGATCAACTGAGAGATTTTCATTGGTGAAATGAGAAATAAACTGTCTTTTCCCATAATGAGTACAATAAAAGATCTAACAATAGAACCCCTAAAAATAGAATTTCTTCAGATTAGCTGCGTTCCATGCTCGTGGTATCTCTCTGCCCTCCATTATTTTCAAATGATAGGCACCTTGCAGATCGTTTCTAATTATCTCATAAGGTCCTTCCCAGTTCGGGCCCAGTTTACCGTCTGATGGCTTCACTGTGTTGCCCAGGACCTTTCTTAGAACATAGTCCCCCACTTCGAATTTCCTCGGATTGACCCTTTTGCTGTAGTGCTTTGCGAGCTGTTGGTGATAGCTCGCTAGTTTTACTAGGGCAAGTTCCTTGCGCTCGTCGGCCAAATCGAGTTCAGCGTGCAAAGCCTGATCGTTCTGACCCTGCTCGACAAGGTCGGATCTCATTGTAGGCAATCCTGCTTCTAGTGGGATGACTGCCTCCATACCATATGCTAGTGAGAATGGCGTTTCTCCTGTGGCTCGCCTAGGAGTCGTTCTGTACGCCCATAGGAGATGCGGTAGCTCGGTTGTCCACGCGCCTTTGGCTTGTTCTAACCGCTTCTGCAATCCAGCGATCACTATCTTGTTGGAAGCCTCAGCTTGTCCATTGCTTTGAGGGTAAGCCACCGAGCTGAAGTGGTGCCTGATCCCGTGTTGGTCGCAGAAGTCCTGAAAAGGGACACTCTCGAATTGTGTTCCATTGTCAGTGATGATGGTTCTGGGGATCCCGAATCGAGTGATTATATTTCTCCATATGAACCTCATCATGTCAGCATCCCGGATGTTCGCCAGTGGTTCTGCCTCGATCCACTTGGTCAAGTAATCAATTGCGACCAACAGGTATTTGCGATTGCCGGCAGCGGTGGGCAGTGGTCCCACGATGTCCATTCCCCACTGGGTGAAAGGCCAGGGGCTGGTCAGGGATTTTAACTCGCTGGCGGGCTGGTGGACCATGGGGGCGTGAAGCTGGCATTTTAGGAATCTGCGGACATATACTGCGGAGTCCTTTTGCATATATGGCCACCAATAACCTTCCTTCATTGCTCGGAAGGCTAGGGATCTTCCTTCGATGTGACTCCCGCCGATTCCTTCGTAAAGCTCGTGAAGCACTGTCTTGACATCGCCTGGGTGGACGCATCTAAGGTAGGGTCCGGAGAAAGATCTTTTATATAAGTCGCCTCCCGTGGATAAGTGAAAGCGAGCAGCTTTGACTCTTATCTGGTGGGCAGTTCTCTTATCCTCTGGGAGCGTTCCGTTCTTCAAATAGTCTCTCAAGGGATCCATCCAGCTGGGGGCTGGTTCCAATTGGAGTATTGGTTTCGCTTTGGTCTTCTCGCAGTTGGGATAAATGCTCGGGCAGCTGAGGAAATCGATAGGGATGATCTTTTTAAGGCTAGAATCAACTGCCGAGCTCAGGGCTGCCAAGGCATCAGCGTGGCTGTTCTGCCCCCTGGGAAACTGTTGGATGTTGATTTGTTCAAAGTTCATCATTAAGTTTTTCACCAAGGAGAGGTAGGCTTCCATCCTCTCATCCTTCACGTTATAGTCTCCACTTATCTGATTAGAAACTAGTTGCGAGTCTCCGAATACCTGTAAATTCTTTGCTCCCAGAGTTTGCGCCCTTTGGAGACCTGCTATTAAGGCTTCGTATTCTGCTTCGTTGTTGGAGGCTGCAAATCCCAGCCTGATTCCTTGCTCGAGGACTTTATTTTCTTGAGTGATGAGAACAATTCCTACTCCTGCCCCCTTTGAGTTGGAGGCTCCATCAATGAATAGTTTCCAGCTTCCCCCTGTAGCCTGGCTGTTTTGTTCTGTTGGCTTAGGCTGGTTGAAGGGTTCTTCGCCTGTGAATTCAGCTATGAAGTCAGCAAGGATTTGACCCTTGATAGTTGTCCTTGGTTGAAATTGGATGTCAAATCAGCCGAGCTCGACTGACCATTTAGACAGTCTGCCCGACAAATTCGCCTTCCTTAGGACAGCCTTGAGGGGTTGTGATGTAAGGACGATGATCGTATGAGCTTCGAAGTAATGCTTCAGTTTCCTCGAGGACATTACTAGGGCGAATGCGAGATTTTCCAATGGCAGGTAGCGCTGCTCGGTATCTAGTAAGGTTTTGCTCGCGTAATAGACTAGATGTTGGATCCCTGTAACTTCACACATTAGCGCTGAGCTGATAGTATGGCTGGATACAGAGAGGTAGAGGTACAAAGGGTCCATTTGCTGTGGTATAACAAGCAGTGGTGGGGAGCTTAGGTAGGACTTGAGCTCATCTAATGCTTGTGAGCAACCTGGGGTCCATTCTACTGCTTTGCTGCCTTTTAAAAGTTGGAAGAAGGGCTTGCATCTCTCAGAGGATTTAGAAATGAAACGATTTAGAGCAGCGAGCATTCCAGTGAGCTTCTGTACATCGCGGATTGTGCGAGGAGGTTTCACCCGTTTGATTGCATCAATCTGGTCCGGATTAGCCTCTATGCCACGCTTGCTGACCAAATACCCAAGGAACTTTCCTGACTGGACACCGAAGGAACACTTGCTCGCGTTGAGTTTCATTCGGTACTTCCTGAGGATTTCGAAGGTACTTGACAGGTCCGAGAGGTGATTTTCCTTCTCCTTGCTCTTGACGAGCATGTCGTCGATGTAGACCTCCATCGTGTCTCCCATCTGATTCTTGAACATTTTAGTAACCAGCCGCTGATAGGTTGCCCCTGCATTTTTAAGTCCAAAAGGCATGACCTTGTAACAGTATAAACCAACCTTCGTGATAAACGTCGTTTTGTCCTGATCTGGGGCATACAGGGGAATCTGGTGATAGCCTGAGTATGCGTCCAGGAAACTCATTCGTTCGTGAGCTGTAGTGGCGTCTACTAGTTGGTCTATTTTCGGAAGAGGGAAGCTATCCTTGGGGCAGGCTTTGTTGAGGTCAGTGAAGTCTATGCAAACTCTCCACTTCCCGTTGCTTTTTGGAACTACCAGTGGGTTGGATAACCATTTGGGGAATTGCACTTCCCGTATGGACCCTGCATCCAGCAGTTTTTTGACTTCTTTTTCTATTGCTCTGGCCTTCTCGGGGGCAGTTCGTCGTGCTTTCTGTGCTATCGGTTTGAATGTGGGGTTGACGTGCAACTGATGGCAGACCATATTGGGATCAATTCCTGGCAGCTCATAGGGTTCCCAAGCGAAAACATCTATGTTGTTTCTGAGTAAGGTTAACAAATCCTTTTGCTCTTGGTCAGTGAGTGAGGTCCTGATCAGGAAGACTCTACTTTTGTCGCCTTCTTTAGCAATTACTTCTACCAGGTCCTCTACAACACGCTCGGAGGGGAGGATCCTGGTCTCTTCCACTCCGGGCCTTCCATATTTTAATTGCTATTTGGAAGGGATTGCACCTTCCTCCACTTTCTCGCTGGTTTGAACGGCTTTTTTCTCTAGCTTTGGTCGGATGGCCGCTATGAAGCACTTTCTCGCCATCACCTGGTCGCCATGTATCTCCATCACTCCCCGCTCGGTGACATACTTGAGTTTCTGGTGGTAGGTCGAGGAGACTGCCTTCATTGCATGAAGCCATCCCCGGCCGAGGATGGCTTGATATGGTGAATCGATGTCGACCACCAAGAATTCAATCATTTTTGAAACATTTCCAGCGAGCACTGGTAGTACAATCTTGCCCAGAGGCATGGTCATTTTCCCAGCGAAGCCGACCAGAGGAACAGTTGTTCCCTTTAGGTCGGCGACGTTCAACTTCAATTTTCTGAACAGGTCGATGTACATTACTTCCGATGAGCTCCCTTGATCGACGAGAAGCCTGTCGATATCAAAGTTGGCTATCTTGAGTGTAATGACTAAGGCATCGTGATGTGGGGTCCTTACTCCCACAAGATCTTCATCCGTGAAAACAATATGCTTGTTGTAGTTGATGTCCTCTGCTCGCCGACATTTTCATGCATGTGATTTTGCTGGATCAATCTGAAAAGCTTGCATTACCGCTGTCAGCTTCTTTACCTCCATTCGAGCTGAGTTAACCTGGATTTGCTTAACATCGGATACTCCATGGATTACTGCGAATTCGTGTCCGGTGTCGTCTTCCAATACGTTGTCGGGTTTTGCCTCCTTGTGGACAGTCACTCTTTCTACCTTCCTTTCCACGAAGTCATTCAAATGTCCGGATTGGGCCAACTCCTCGAGGTGGGACTTAAGAGCCTTACAGTGCTCGGTCTTATGCCCTCCCTCTTTGTGGAAGGTGCATCTCAGTGCATTGCTTCTTTTCGATGGGTCTCCTCCCATTTTTCGGGGCCATTTGATGAACGACTCATCCTTGATCTTCGCGAGAATTTTGTAAATTGGTTCTTTGAAGACGGTGTTGACCACCTGGAACGACTTTGCAACGTCAGGGTTCCCTCCATTCTTGGAGCCATTCTTGCTCCCATTCTTTCCTCCTTTTTTCTGGTTATCAACTTTCTCACTTCCCTTGGTAGCGAGCTTGGCTCTACCATTTTCTCCTACGTTAAGGCGGGTGACATCTTCCACCTTTGCGTATTTCTCAATCCGTGCCATCAGGTCATCAATGGTGGTTGCTTCCTTCTTTGTCAAGGATTGGTAAAGGAGGGAAGAGCTAGGTAGACCAATTTTGAATGAAGCCACTGCCACCTCTTCCGCGCAGTCCTCGACTTCGTTGAATAACTCCCAGTACCTCTTCCCGTAGTCTCGGAGTGTCTCCTAAGGAGTTTTCTTTATCGTTAATAGAGCATCCATCCTTTTGGGATGGGAGCTGCTGGTGATGAACCGGGCCGTAAAGAGCTCGGCCAGGGATTTGAAATTTCTGATGGATCGGTGAGGGAGTTTCTCGAACCATTTTTGGGCCACGTCATGAAGGCTCGAGGGAAAAATATGGCACATCAGTGCATCTCGGTGATTCCAGAGGGTCATAGCCTGCTGGTACTGCCTGACATGATCAATGGGATCAGTCTTCCCGTCGTAAGTCTTGAACCTTGGAATAGCAAACTTTTTCGGAGCTTCTTCTTCTTCAATTTCCCTCGTGAAGGGCGATTTCATCTGGGTCTTGAGGTCTCTCCTGGAGAGTTCTCTGGTCAACCTGGTGCCGCGGTGAGCTGGATGTTGGCCCATTTCTCTGCGGACTAGGTTCCGTATGTCGTCGTCGCTGCGAGCAGGACTCTGATAGCGGCGATCTTTTCTCAGTTGCTCGCGGAGGTCGTCGTCTAAGTCACCACCTTCGAACCCTTGATATTTCCGCCTAGGGCTCCTTCCTCGGCTGCGAGATTTTCTCGCCTGAGGGCTAGGAGTGCGATAGGGGCGTCTCCTGGTATCAGGACGTAGTTCTTTCTCCAGTTTTTCCAGTCTTCTTTTCAAGCGAGCGTTCTGAGCCTCATATCTGCGAGAAGACTCCCTCTGCTCGTGGAGCCTTGCTTCGTATGCATCGATCAATCTGGATATCTGAGTGGACCTTGCTGGTCCTTGGCTTTCTTCTGAGGCTGGCCTTTCTAAGCAAGCCCCTTGATCTGAACGTCGGACTTCAGACCTAATCCTGCGAGGAGCGGGTGGCTCCTGAATATCTCCTGATTGAGGAGCGTTGTTGCTGTGGCCAAATATCTTAGATTTTTTCTCGGCGTGGGCTCTTCTCAGGGAAAGATAAACGCTTCCCACAGACGGCGCCAATTGTGGTGACAATTATTATGCAACACAAATAAATATGAAAGAGGTAACAATCAAGAAAAGATAAATAAGATGTCAATCACACAACGGGTATACGTGGTTCAGCAAATATGTGCCTACGTCCATGGTGGTTCAGTCAGTGTTATTTCTCTATATTCTGAAGAATAAGTACAGAGAATACAACTTGTCCTTTGCCCCGGACTTAGGGTTTAATTTATACATGTATATGTTTGAGTAGTGGGGGTGATGGGTTCCTCCTTATCAGCCATCTCCCCTACATGGGATCGCGCTCCCTTACCACTTCTCTTCATGGGATCGTGGGGTAATCGGATGAGTAAAAGAGGTGATGGGCCTGGGCTTTGGGCCGCTAAGGAGAGGCTACTCGTCCAGGCTTTATGGTGCTAAATTCAGGGTACCCACACAAACATAGAAGTTTTAAGCACCGTTAAGGCTGAGAATAGGAAGTTGAAGGACTAAGTTTCTATTGATGCTGCTAAGATCACAAGTTTAGAGGAAACCTTGTGGAAATCGACTGAGGTTCTCTCTCGTGTTGAGGAAACATGCGTGAAGTATAAGGCTTTTGTCGATCACAATATTGACTTAGTGAATGTCTTCATAGACGGTTATGACGAGATGAAACATAGGGTTTCCAATCATTATCCCGAGATTGCAGAAGTCATCTGGGCTTGGAAAGGGGATGATGATGAGGCAAAAGCATTGGTAGCTGAATAATTGATGGAGGTGGATACGAATGTTACTGAAGGCAATGTGGTCGATGAAACTGACTAGGCTACTACTGCAGAGGTTACCCTTCTTGTTATTTCAGATGGTGTTCAAGATACCGTCATGTGTGATGCGTATGCTTCCACTATTTCCCAGGTAAACCGGGATACTGATCTAAGTCCTCAAACTATTCTAGAAGTTGGAAGCATTCCCTTGGCTTTACACTTTAAGGCATTGTGAAGATTTTTTGTACTCTAATTTTAATGTTTTGTAATGAACATTTGCAACCATGACTACTTTTAATCTTTAATATCAAATACAATTCAGTTTCTTGTCTTTATGAAGATATTATTTATTTTATTTCTATCAATTATCTTTCTTGGATCCTGTCGACCTCAGAATTTTATGGACTCATAATGGGATTTAGTTTGCATGTCATATCAACTTACTATATGAGATAGGTCTTCCTTCTCATCTCACCTCTGTCTTAGATAATTGAGATCCAATCTGAGATAATAACAAATAAACAATAAAATTAAGATATATTAAGACATAGGTGAGACTAAAAGGAATTACTCATAAAGTTGGTTCAGTCCTCAAGAATGAGCCTACATCCACAGGTTATCCTTTAACAGTGATATCAAAACAGTACAATCATTTCTTTATCTCTGTTTAGACAATGAGAATGTCATAATATCTAACTCTCTATCAATAGGATAGTTGGTTGGTTTCTTGCCTTTATCCCCAATATGCCCTATATAGTCCTTACTACTGCGAAAGAGTCAACAAGAGTCGTTGCCTGGCTCAGAGAGGCCTCGCTACAATACAGTTAGCCTTGACTTATATTATCTACTGCTTGGACCCAGACATGATGCATCACCTCCTTTTACATGGTCGTTGCCTAGGATCAAACAGGTCGCAGACCTTACTCATACTAGAGCGTGCCCAACCTTGGTCAAAATTGATTGTGGCACCTCCTTCAAAATGGTTGTTTCCTGGGTCCAAATAGGCCGCAACCCCTACTTGTACATAGCTAGCTTCTATCCAGAAGGATTCATTCTCTAGACTTAACCACGTCACGTATCCAGGGCACGTGACACCACCTTTATATCTCCTATAAATAGAGGAGCTCACCTCACAATAGGGGGATTGGGAGGAAAAATACTTGGCAAAGCCCTACCAAACTCTCTTTAGATATAACTACACTTGTGGGGTCACCCCCCCGTCAATGCCGGCGTAGTATCAACCTCTAATAGGCCACATCCTTGATTGTTTATCTAGCCAGTTACATGTATTCTCTTCTATTCTCTCTCTTGTACACCTCTTACGGCATTGTAAACTTGTATTGCACTACATACATAATGAGTGTAAGGAAGCAAAGTGCATGGAGGCTCGTTTTTATAGTCGAACCGCACTATATCTTATGTTTTGTCTCTCTTTACTTGCTTTATGTCCATTGACACTTGATATGATGTTCGAGTGCGACATGTGTACGATTTCTCATATCATCAATCTGGCACCATGTGTGGAAAACGAGGAATTTCTATCTTGTTTCTTCTTATTTAGGGTTCCAAACGCCTTATTTCATTTATGAGGACCCCTGGGTCATTATCCCATGTGTGAGATTTTGGTTATTGAGCCCTTATATTTATGTACAACCCGGTAAGGGGATCATTCTTCACCAGATTTGTTATTGGTCGTCTTTTTCATGACCATAGATCTATTTTATATACCTTGATGATGTTACCCTACCTAAATAGTATTGAAAAACACAAAAGGATTGGCCTCGCAAAGGTGGGTAACTAGGGACGATTATTATTCTCTTTTTTCTATTCCTTACGCCTATGATCTAGTGTTTCTACCAAACATGTTCTATTTTGGCACCTAAGGACTGCTTTGTCCTTGGTATATCCCTTGTAGGCTTATTCTATACATTCTAGATGGGTTAAACTCAGTTTCTAGGTCTGATTTTTGAATCACGCCCATCACTGGCACAAAACGGGGGATGCAACCTAGAAAACAAATATCCTTTTGTGTTGTACCCCTCTCATTGCAAGGTACATATTTTCATTAGTTCATCACCTCGGGAAGGAGACATGGTAACATTGTCCTCAGCATTGGAGAATTTTCCCTTGGGCAGGACACGACAGTAACCTTATGAGTTCAGCATGCCACGACCATAATAGTACATTTAGCATATTGCCAAAGACCACATCCTTGTTACTATACTTAGTTCTTTTTCTCTGTATTCCTTGATTTACTCACGAATTATAGTATGTCTCTAAATCCTAACAAAGCAAAAATGGATGGAATCTCTATAATAAATGCATAACTGAATGAAGAGATTGCTCAACTGTACAACAACATCAATCATCAGTATGGCTGTCCATCGTCACTCCAGAGTTGGTTCAACTTTCTGATGCAGAGGGTGTTGTTGTTAGAGTCTGCGACACTCACTTCGTCCCACTCCACAACACCAAAGGCCGCATCCCTTATCCCTATAGCCGTAACAACTGAGTTAGAGGTTGAAATAGATTCAAAGGCCGCGGAGAGGATCCAGAAGGGGAAGCTGGAAGAGCCTAAGTCATAAAAGGTTCATGAGAATTGCACCCCCACTAACTTCAAGTATGGAAGACATCCTTAAAATCATCAAGTAAGAGTAATTATTTAGGTGGCCCGAGAATTTGATAGCTCCTCCCCACAAAAGGAACCGGGCCAAGTGGTGTAAATTTCACCAGGACCATGTCCACGACACTGGAATATGCCACGCCTTGAAGAATTAAAATAAAAGGTTGATTAGGCAAAGGATGCTACAATAGTTCCTAAAGGATGTTTGAGGGATGCAACCACTGACTGAGAGGCCACATGCTTAATTTCTGCCTTAGTTTCTATTTTCAATTAAATGGCCAAAAGTGTAGCTTTTACACATATTGTATTTTGTTTACAAAATCATATATATATATATATATATATATATATATGAAGAATAGATTAAGTCATGTTTTATCTCTTGCTTTCCTCCTCTATAAAAATCACACATGAGACCTTTTATCTTAAATTGGGTTTCACTAGGAAAGATGGCAAATTATTTTGGAAGATTATTTATTTCGGGAATGATCCAATGGTAAAAATTGACAACCTTATTTGGCCTACAACGCCCCTCATGATGCAAGAACATATGGAAGCAGGAAATGCTTATATTTATAAAGTCATTCGTCTTGTTGATATGCTTCTATCAACTTCAAGTGATTGAAATGACCGTTCTTAGCTTTAGGGATGCTTTAGTTTTCTACGGGGTCTCACAATGCCCGTTCTCAGCTTTTGGGATGCATCATTATCCGTAGGCTTATAATACTTAGCTAGGGATGTCTTTATATATATCTGTAGCCATGCATGGCTTGAAAATGAACCCAACCTAGGGAGGCTTGATAGTTCCCAAAGAAAAGAGGAGACGACAGATATATAAGGAACATGTACCAAGGACAAATGTCTTTGGTAATGGAAGGTATTTCTCAATCTCCTAGTCCATAAATCACTGTTATCCTCACTTAGAAAACCTGCAGAAGATAACAAGGAAGGTACTGCAGTAAAAATAAAAAAGGGGCCAAGGACTTAACTGTCCGTGGACAATCCTATATTTTTATGATAACATTTAATGGGGCCGGGGACTTAATCATTCGCGGACAATCCTACATTCATTTAATAAAAGGGGCCTTCAGATAATTGGCCGAAGCAAAAATAAAACACGTGCAGAGAACCCTATGGCTATAATTTTTAGTAAGTGAAAAAATCAAGGTGCAGACATGAAAATGGTTATAGTCTAATATTAATAAATCAAGTAGAGTTAATCATAAATAGCTGCTGCCCCACTAGCTGCAACCTATTCTCAAGTTCAACAGGAGCGTGTTGGTAGAATAAAGACTACAAATGATTCAAGATTATAGAAAAAGTGAGGTGGTTAGTAATGTCCATGGCATATAGAATTTCAAGGTGAAATAATGAAGGGGCATGAAAAATAAATGGCTGCAGCCCTATGTAAGTTCAAGAAAGATAAATGTTCAAATACCGCAAAAGATATAAAGCAAAGAAAAAGTGGCATGCATTCAAAAGTTACAAAAATGACCGCAGACCTATATAAGTATTCAGAAGATCAAAAAAATTACAACTGTGATAAATGGCTGCAGCCCCATGTAAGTTGTCATCAGAAGTTCAAAGCTACGGGTACTAATAAAAAAGGGTGCAACCCTATATAAGTACAAGTAAATTTTAATGTTCAAAACCGAAGTGGGTAAATGGGAGAATAAAAAGGTGCACATGCTCAAAATTACAGTACAAGTTATGAGGTCACATCACACTACACCAAAAACAACAATTTGGCACACCTTGATATTAAAAATTTGGCACAGCTTAAAACTGTGCCAAATTCTGGCAGGATTTAATAACAATTTGGCACACTTTAAAACCGTGCCAAAATTTGGTACTGTTTAAAAGTGTGCCAAAATTGAGCACACTTAACTAAAATATAAATACCCTAAAAAAATAATACTCCTCATAATTTTTTTTTCTCTGTCGCTCACTTTCCTCTCTCATTCTAATCTCCCGCTCTCACTCTATCTCACGCGCTATGTATAAACCATAGCTCATCAATGGGTTTCCACTCAGGTAAAGAAGGTTCCGAGTTCTGGTCCAGCCACGACCTGCTGGTGTTGGCAATTTTGATTTGCGCAGGTCTAGTTCGGGGCTGGCGGTGGTGGCAGTTTCGGGTTAGAGGGATCCATCCAGGTGATTTTCAGTTTGGGGCTGCCGGATTTGGGTGCTGATGGGTTGAATCAATTTTGAAGGTGGAATGGGTAGGTTCATGGATTGTCAGGTATGGGAAATGGGCTAAGAGACGGTCCAAGTGAATATCCGGCCAGGTGAGCACCGCTAGATTCGAGGCCAAGTGAGTTTTCGAGTATGCTGTTAGATTAATTCATTTTTGGATGGTGTTTTATTTCTGAAACTTCTGCCTAAATTGATATACTCTTCTTTTTTGTGTACTCCTATTTTTGTACTTACTTTTCATACATATATCCACTGCTAAATCATTTGAATCCTTTTGCTGTTTTAGATATCTCATATATATGAATTATTTTTTATGTTTCTCACTCTTGGAATCACTAAAATATGGTTCTTATCATGTATACTATGTGCTTTATTTTACTTTTTATATGTTAGGTTTAGAGAGTTTAATGTAGTTGATATATAATTTTATGGTTCACAATTGTATTCGGGGTTTATTGAAACTAATGACTTGGTTTATATGTTTTTTATAGACTTGAAGTGTGTTATTTTATGTTATTTTTGTACTATTTAAAATACTTCGTTGTCCTTAATTAGGATATATTATTTATGTTTGTTGTTAATCGTGTCCTGTTTGTAGTTAATCATTCTCCTATTTTCCACGCTTTGAGGGTATACCTAATTTGTGATGGTGTACAAAGAAGGAAGTGCGGCAGTTGTCTTTGAATCTCCATAATGTCCTCGTTGGAGGCAGGGGCTGTAGGTAAAACTCTTCAAAATAATCATCTTTCATATGCTTAATTTGTCTTTCAAATGTGCACTACAATTACTAATATTGTTGTACATAACATTTCATGTTTTTTAGGTTAGTTTGATAACATAAAATAAGAGGACCAATTAACAATGGAATGTGATTTGGGTGGTGCCTTGAAAATGTTTGCTGAAATGAAGACAACAATACAGATAAAAGGGGTTATTTTGGGTTCTTTTTGGTATTCCACGGCCTTGAAAAGGGTGATTGTAGTATCCATCCACTAAAATGGTTATTTGTTACTTCTCCATGAAAACAAGTAACGCAAACTATTTATAATTCAAACTTAAAGCTTGAAAATTAGAATTCAAACATTAATCTTTACAATTTGGATTCAAACTTTTTCAATTAGAATTCATTCGCGGTAATACCATCGCGAGGTATCGCATTTTAGTTGTAACATTGAGACGCACCAATACCATCGCGAGTCAGTAAGTAATTCCTGCATATGATTTTTATAATTGCAAACATATATAAAAATAATAAGATTTAATTATGTTAATGACTTTATGAATAATGATCCTCACATTCATGTTCCTACTGTCATACACAGCTGAATACCTATTTTTCCAAATCTTATAAACAATACTAATTGATAGCACATTGATAAGGAACTTTATCCGCGCAACTCCCTCTCTCCGTACAACTCTCTCTCTCCACTCGTCCCACTCAAGTAACCTCATTCTCTCTCTTTGGGTATAATCTATCTCAAAATAAGGACTATGTTAATTTGCTATTGTAGGCTGATAATGTAAGGTGGCGAACATCTCTTTTATGATAACTTATTGCTTATTTTTCTTATACATATTGTCACTCAGTTGTTTATTTCACTTGTGTTTTGTCTTTCCTGGTTAGCTTAAATTTATGGGATGGGTTTGTTAAGAGTATCTTTGTATGTTTATTGCAAAGTGTCACTAATATCAGTTTGTGAATTTATATATGCAATAACAAATTGAAGAAATTTACAAAATTGGACATCCCCAAATGAATCTAGACCGAATACAGTGGAAACAAGTCAGCTGTCCACTACTCTGGGTGTTTTTGGTACCATATTGGCCAAATGACTACTATATATCCACCACAACATCATCTGCTAATATAAATGTTCTTTGAAAAATGTTGATATATGTTTTCCTTATGTAGATTGTAATGGAGATACGCAAGACGATGGCCCCATAAGAGGCACGAACACCTCGCACGGGACCAATGTAACTTGTAGTAACTGACTGTGTAGTCACGGTTCTCCCAGTTTGAGAATATGAAGGTAATTTGAAAATGTATAGATTAGAATTAAAAACAAGTCGTTAAAGGGTGAAAACCTAAACTAGACCCTAAATGATCCCGTAAGAGGCACGAACACCTCGCATGGGACCATTGTAACTAATAGGAACTGACCGTGTAGTCACAGGTCTCCCGATTTGAGAATATGACGATAATTTGAAAATATCTAGACTTTGGCTTAAAAACGTGTCATTAAAGGGTGAAAACCCAAACCATCCCCCAAACGGTCCCGTAAGAGGCACGAACACCTCGCAGGGGGTGAATGTAACTCAAAAGAATTGACCGTGTAGTCATGAGTCTCTCAGTTTGTGAATATAACTTTAATTTGAAAATATTTAGTTTAGGCTTAAAACTAAGCCGTTAAAGGTGAAAATCCAAACCAGCCCCCGAACGGTCCCATAAGAGGCACGGACACCTCGCACGGGGTGAATGTAACTCGTAAGAATTGACCGTGTAGTCACGGGTCTCTCGGTTTGTGAATACGATGACAATTTGAAATTTTTTAGTTTAGGCTTAAAACTAAGTCGTTAAAGGGTGAAAACCCAACCAGCCCCCAAACGGTCCCGTAAGAGGCACGAACACCTCGTACGGGACCAATATAACTTATAGGAACTGACCGTGTAGTCACAAATCTCCCGGTTTGAGAATATGACGATAATTTAAAAATATCTAGATTAGGCTTAAAAACAAGCCGTTAAAGGGTGAAAACCCAAACCATCCCCCAAACGGTCCCGTAAGAGGTATGGAAACCTGGCACGGGACCAATGTAACTTGTAGGAACTCACCGTGTAGTCACGGGTCTCCCGGTTTGAGAATATGACGATAATTTGAAAATATCTAGAATTTGGCTTAAAAATATGCCATTAGTGGGTGAAAACCTAAACTAGACCCCAAATGACCCCATAAGAGGAAAGAACACATCGTACGGGACCAATGTAACTCGTAGGAACTCACCGTGTAGTCACGGGTCTCCCAATTTGAGAATATGATGATAATTGAAAATATCTAGACTTTGGCTTAAAAACATGCCGTTAAAGCGTAAAAACCCAAAACAGCCCCCAAATGGTCCCGTAAGAGGCACGAACACCTCGTACAGTACCAATGTAACTTGTAGGAATTGACCATATAGTCATGGATCTCCCGATTTGAGATTATGATGACAATTTAAAAATATTTAGTTTAGTCTTAAAAATAAGTTGTTAAAGGGTGAAAACCTAAACCCGCTCCCAAACGGCCCCGTAAGAGACACGAACACCTCTTACGGGACCAATGTAATGTTTAGGAACTGCCCGTGTAGTCACAGGTCTCCTGCTTTGATAATATGATATTAATTTGAAAATATGTAGACGTTGGCTTAAAAACATGCCGTTAGTGGGTGAAAACCTAAACTAGACCCCAAATGGCCTCGTAAGAGAAATGAACACCTTGCACGGGACCAATATAACTTGTAGGAACTGACCATATAGTCGCAGTTCTCCCGATTTGAGAATATGATGATAATTTGAAAATATCTTAAAGGGTGAAAACCCCAACTAGCACACAAACGGTCCTGTAAGAGGCACGAACACCTCGTACGTGACCAATGTAACTTATAGGAACTAACTGTGTAGTTATGGGTGATTATGACGATAATTTAAAATATTTAGTTTAGGCTTAATAACATGCCATTTGAGGATGAAAACTCAAACTAGCCCCTAATAGTCGTGTAAGAGGCATTAACACCTTGCACGGGGTGAATGTAGCTTGTAG